>REGM01000126.1:442618-466461 GCA_004194415.1 Aurelia aurita
CACGTCGATTTCAATAGCCATTGACAAAGGACGTTTTCAATAGCCTCAACATTGTTCGACATACCCCACGAGAGATGCCATTAACGCTGTGAAATAAGCTGCGTGAGGACATGACACCAAGTCGTGTCGCGCAGACCTAAATTGAATAGCTTCATGTTCTTAAAATGATGAAAAATCCAAACTTTCGAGCTCTGCTATGGCTAACCTATACAAGATATAAGCATGAAACTTGAGAATTGACTTTATTCTGGGGAGAAGTCCATGCTGCAGTTTGAATTTTTCTCATAGCTTATGTAGTTTCCATATTCCCCGATTCCCCCTTTTAGTAATTTTTAATCTGCCCGATTGTGGAATCCACGTTGAACATACGAGTTAGGTTGTTGAAATTTTGAAACTTAGAGGCCAAGAGCTATCGACTGATATGCTTCTTTCCTCTGTAAAGCTTCTAGTCTCCATATTCCCCATTTTAGTAATTTTTCACAAACTGCACGTTTGACTGAGTATTCTGGCTAGATCCCTTGGGGGATTTTCTTGAATTTTGTGCAGTAGACTTGTATATAGTAGTTGTTTGAGATACCACAAACTCCATACCGATATCTCTTACCGTTTCCATATTCCCCGATTCCCCGGTTCCCCATTCCCTATTTTAGTAATAGCCGTGTAATGCCGCCTTAATACAAGTTATTCACAAGCGAAATAATTCCCTTGGGCGTGAATACATAAATTCCATCTTGCAATCTTCATTTCCTGAAGGAATTGCATTTTGTAGCATTTCTCGCGGAAATATTACCAAACAAGCAATGGTATATACCCAAGGGAACAAATGTCCAATGATAAGATCCTTAGAAATGTTGGCTCGTGCTTGGATTATTGTCTTTTTGTAAGTGCTTTTTGACTGAAGAAAGATATTCCTTGGTGACTATATTCATTGATATTTTCATCCATTTGAAAGTTCTATTCAAATGTGTGCCTAAATACGAGGTCCTTGTTCAGAACTACTATGGTTAAGGAGATTCCCCTAAGCAGCGCGTTTGCAGCTTAGGCCAAAACCCAAAAGCTCTGGTTTGGAGGCGAAGGCAAATGTGAGGTTTCAAGATTAATATTTCAACTCTCAAAGCACCAATATCAACAAACAAGGTAGCTATCTTCAAGTTAACTATTGAGGGTTAGCTTAAAAATTATTTCCGATCGATTCAAGCTATATTCTTATCGCTACCCCTGATAAAATCTGTTACCTTTTTTCTGGGACACCCGGTACTGCGACAAACTGCAATATAATTGTGAAAGAAACTCGCAAAATGGTTGCATAAATTCCCTCATGTTATCTTTCTTTTGTTAATGAGCACAAAAAGAATTGGTATCTATCCATAACCCTGGATATAATGTGGTTTTAAACCCAACACCATGCATTTCTCTCAGCAACGAAAATCATAGAAAAAGAGTGAATAAACTGCATCAAAAAGGTGCAACACATATAGAACAATTTTAGAATAAAATAACTGAGGCAAATCTCACTTGAAATCAAGAGAAAAGAATGCAAACCTTTAGATATCGAACAGATTTGGTTTGACGAAAATATTGAGTAAAGATTGTATACGATTGCAGAATCTGATCCACTTGACCGATTACAAAGATACTTGCTTTAATCTATTGATGAAATCTTACAAAGAGTTAGATACCAAGTCTGAACAAGGGCAATGACGCACCGTTGATTTGGCCTCCCGTAAATATTATGACCTAAAGTTTATTCCCACCCAATGCATCATCCCTGTTTCATGGGGTGGCCAAATATGCTTGATAATGTGGTTTTTCTTCGTCTGCTCTCAACTTGGCGGCCATTTTTCAAATCAACTTCAAACTGTCTTTCGCGCTTCATCTCCTACGCAGCGTTGCTTCTCATTTCAAACTTCCACTGAAAAAGTGACTTCGACAGCAGGCAAGAACGAAGGAAAATGACGATACCAAAGCTTGTTTGGCAATGCCGCGGAATACAGTAATGAAAAATGGGCAAGAACAAACTTTGGGTCTGGTTTGTTCTTGCTGGTTTGTTCTTGCCCATTGTGGACCTGGTGACCCAGTAAAAGGTGAAACTTTGTAAAAAAATCACCAAAATTTGACTACGTTACTGATCATTAAATGTTCTTTTGTGTATCTGTCAAGGATCAAATAAATTAAAAAGATGATCGTTATTTTATTGTTTGAGGAGAGAGAAGATACAAATACGGCATGAATGACCACATTCTGAGCAATATTATTTTAGAAAATATCGTAGTTTTAGCTAAAGCGAGATATCTTGCAATTTCATAAAAACGCTAAGTCATGCATGATGTAAGAGATTTGTCAAGGACATAAGAAGCCAATCTAAGTGGAGATGCGGGCTTAAAATTCAATTTAATAAGCATTTCTTGTGATTTCGCAGTATGCTTCAAACCAGGCAGCTTGTAAAACACACATTCCCACAAATTCAAAGTCATTTCAAGACATAGCAATAGCTTTGAAATAAATTTGGTCTGTGACACAAATGCAAACAAAGAAATTTTATGATCCCTTAAGTATAAACCAATTTTGATGATTTCTCAAAAGTTTCACCCTTTTTCTGTTCAACCGGTATAGGAGGCCAAATCAACGGTGCATTATTGCCTGTGGTCTGGGTAGTTATGTCAAAATTTAAAGGACAAATCTGTGGTTTGTAAAATTAATGCAAGAAAACAAATTTACTAACTGCTGAAGCAAACTGCCAGCTTTTCCCAACATTTTGACGTTCTTAACAGCTTTTCGTTAAATATTTTTGATAAGTTAGGCCAAATGTCGTTGCCATTAGTTGCAATTTTTCCACAAGTGCACGATAAGGAGGCTAGCCACGATTCAGAGGCAAGAAAACAATAGGGCAGCCTCGTTAGCGTTGAACGTGACGTCATAAAGCACCGTTCTTTGTGCGTAATGACGTCACTACGCACTGATTGCTTATTTGAATACGCAATTTCGCAGGGAAAAGACGAAAAATGGTGGAAAAAAGTACGATACACCATTCATAACAGTATAATCTTTTATTTTGTCATCAATTATACCAACCCCGGATTTGTCCTTTAAGTGTCTCAAATGTAACGGTGGGGTGATGTAAATATCTTGCCAGTTACCCGGTGGTGCAGCTTACCTTTACTCTAAATACAAACGTTTCAAGGCATTTCTTTGCTGATGGTACATAATTGGTTAAAGTCATGTCCTGGGCCACCTGTTGATTATAAAGTGCAATATAGTTCAGGTCATTTGATTTGCAACACACAAAACTCTACGATCTTCATCCCACTACAAATTAATAAGGATGCAATACCATATCATACAGGCTCGGCCAGAAGTTGCTAAGAATAGTAGAGAATAGCTCTCCTGAAAATGTGCAGGCAAGCTGTTTTAATAGAATAAAGCTTCAGGATAAAGTTCTAAACAGTTGATAAAGTTATAATAGGATGTTTTGAGGAGAGAAATTTATCAGTTCGAGATCGCCATTAAGAGCAAATCGAATCCTCTCAATCAGCAGTTTAAAGGCAGTGAGGCTGAGAGGGAAAGCTTCTCTATCATGGCACTATACAGTTTATTTTATGAATGTTTTCAGTTAATGCTAATTTCTTCAGGTGATTTCTTTTCAAAACAAAAATTACTGGGTGACCAAGAAAGGTATCACAATTTCTTAAAATGTATGATGATAAATTAAGCACTAATTTCTGCAAATTACAGAATATTCTCCCAAGATATTTCAAATTTTCTGTGTCATATTTAAAATCTTTGGTTGGGGACACCACTAGGACATAGGTTAGGTTCCTCACTAAAGAGACCAAAAGATAACTTGTAGTATTTTTGAACCCAAAAAAAGTAACATGCGAGCTGTATAAGTTATGTCGGTGAAATACATTTTCACATCTAAGTTAGTCTTTCTACTACTAAGAAAGATCTTTCATTTGTTGAAATCAGTGCATAGTTCATGACAGTGGATTTCTGCAATTTTTCGGTCGCCACATGGAACAACGATTTCTATCGAGTACCCTACACTTTATGAATGCTCTCAAGTACTTCCAGACAAAATGTTATTTGACTGCACCAGTTTACCTTTGAATGACCACAGAAGTGTTGCAAACAGCGAGTGCTTTGCTGAAGATTTTTGAGTATGCTGTGTACTTCGTCCTGGAAGGAAGATCGTCTTCCGTTAGCTAAAAATCAACTACTTGACGAGCAAAAAATTAAAGATTTTGAATAACGACGGAACTAAAACAGTTGGGTCGAATTGCTTGAATATTGTGCCAATTTTATCGCAAATTTCATAATTTTGAGCTCAGAAAATAGTGCTTTATTCCCTTGGGAATTTTCGCAGTTCTTATACCGGGTGTCCCAAAAAACAGATTTGATCGGGGCTAGCGATACGAATTTATTTCGAATTAATCCCTAATAATTTTGAAGTATTCCTCGAAAGTTAACTTGAATATAGATACCTTGTTTGTTGATATTAGTGCGTTGAGAGTTGAAATTTACAGTTTCAAGATTAATATTTCAACTGTCAAAGCATCAATATCAACGAACGAGGTATTTATGTTCAAGTTACTATCAAGGATAATTAAAAAACTTTATTAGGAATTGATTCTACCTAAATTTTCATAGCTAGCCACGATCAAGTCTGTTGCCTTCTTTTGGGACACGTGGTATGTAATAAATCTTATTGACATCAATCTTATGCAGTTTAACAGCCCATTTCATATTTTCAGATTCGATTTGAGCTTTGAAAAGGGTTTTAAGATGACATATAAATCGACGTTTATAAGATGTGAAAGAAAGAAATTTTCAAAATCCAAAAGTGACAAAATTCTCTATGCTGAGCTAAAAATCCAAAATCTACTTAAAATTCAAACTCCGCTGTTTTAAGATCTTTTGGCGGATAAGTGCTTGAAAAACTGGTTTGATGAGTAGTGCAAAATCTACGGCCAGAAAGGTCATTTGTCCATNATCAACTACTTGACGAGCAAAAAATTAAAGATTTTGAATAACGACGGAACTAAAACAGTTGGGTCGAATTGCTTGAATATTGTGCCAATTTTATCGCAAACTTCATAATTTTGAGCTCAGAAAATAGTGCTTTATTCCCTTGGGAATTTTCGCAGTTCTTATACCGGGTGTCCCAAAAAACAGATTTGATCGGGGCTAGCGATACGAATTTATTTCGAATTAATCCCTAATAATTTTGAAGTATTCCTCGAAAGTTAACTTGAATATAGATACCTTGTTTGTTGATATTAGTGCGTTGAGAGTTGAAATTTACAGTTTCAAGATTAATATTTCAACTGTCAAAGCATCAATATCAACGAACGAGGTATTTATGTTCAAGTTACTATCAAGGATAATTAAAAAACTTTATTAGGAATTGATTCTACCTAAATTTTCATAGCTAGCCACGATCAAGTCTGTTGCCTTCTTTTGGGACACGTGGTATGTAATAAATCTTATTGACATCAATCTTATGCAGTTTAACAGCCCATTTCATATTTTCAGATTCGATTTGAGCTTTGAAAAGGGTTTTAAGATGACATATAAATCGACGTTTATAAGATGTGAAAGAAAGAAATTTTCAAAATCCAAAAGTGACAAAATTCTCTATGCTGAGCTAAAAATCCAAAATCTACTTAAAATTCAAACTCCGCTGTTTTAAGATCTTTTGGCGGATAAGTGCTTGAAAAACTGGTTTGATGAGTAGTGCAAAATCTACGGCCAGAAAGGTCATTTGTCCATCTAATTTTTGGGAATAGTTCAGCAGTAGACGAAAATAACACATATGAACATAAGTGAATCAAAGACTTTACCTTGTTTGTTTTCAAAGTTGTGTCTAATATTGGCATGTAGTACTTGAGGAAAGCTTCAAGAAACATTCGACCGCTCTACGATGAGAAGAAACATTTTATCCAAACAACCTTGGAAAACCAAGCAGTTAGGCGGATAGATATAAACGATTTAAATCGGATATAAAGCATCATATACGGAGGATGAGTATTGCAAACACATTTACTTTTTAAAACTCATGCTAAAAATTCATGCATTATGGAAATATCAAAGTTATTTACCTAGCTCAGACTTTAACTTAAAGGTAATCGGCAGGGTTAAAAGGAATGTTCACGAACAAGGGACTGGGCAATAACGAAAAGTGTATTAAATTGTTTAAATTGGCACGTGCACGTGTTAAGTCGTGCGTGGGTATTTCATTGTTCTATTCATAGACGGACACAATTACATCTGCCAATTAAATTTAATTTTGAGAATTCTTATAAAATGTATAGTCCACTATTGCCCTCAGTGAAGAATATTCTAAGAATTTTGGGTTTCTTAACAAATATATTCGAATACCTTCAAGGCACTTCCAAGAACTGAACGAGTATCAATGGTCTAGGAGAAAAGAGAAATGATCGAGAACATCAACGGAATCCCTTTAATAATCGCAGATGACCTACCAGGAGATAAAAAAAAAACTTCACGAGATAGATCACAACTAGCTCTCTGAAATCAAAAGTTATTGACAAAAGCTTTGTAGCACCGTTTAGTTGAAAGGCTTGGCTATATTTTGAGATGCTGCATGGTCACTTTAAGCTATGATTACCGTCTGAAAAAAAAACAGAATAAAAGACGATTTCGAATCCTACATCTCTCATTTCGAGTGAAATAATCGGCATCCTTTTCCAGTCAACATTTTGTGAAAACTGAACGTAGAGACGGATTTGAAGTCGCCTGGGGAAATCTATTGTTTGCAAAATGACTGATCTCTGCTCCTTATTCAAATTTCGTGCTCATGTGGAATTCAGCTTTTTTCACATCTTTCAAAACATGGATTGGAAGAGGAGGAACAGTCCGAGAAATGAATGAAATACCGTATTTTTGAAACTGGTTTTTCAGAGGGTAGTCATAGCTTAAACTGACAAAGCAACGTCTCAAAAGATAGCTAAGCCCTTTAGCTACAAGCTGGGCGTGATCAAGCTCGTGAAGTTTTTTGGGTCACCCGGTATGTAGATGAGCTAAAGAGGTATTATAGTTTATTATAAGTCTTATGATGGATGTTAATTGCTGATTAATGATTAGCAAGATTGAGAGAACTCTCTGGTTCAATGTTCGAAGTGGAATAACGTTTAAACTGACATGAGATCACTTTAAATCAGAAAATATGGAATAAACAGCTTTTTGTGGAAATCTTCCAGGTTTTGAATCCGTTGAGACATTCAAAGTTGGAAAGTAGAAAAATATTCATGCAATATTTGCAAACAACACAGAAAAATCTAAAAAATTTCTCAACTGCACGTATTCTTTTATAAGATACCAAGAATTTGAGCCAGTACTGAAAATTTCTTAAAATTATCATATTTTGAGTACTGAGAGTTTCTTACGAGTTTCTTACGAGTTCCATAACAATCTTCATGTTTACTTTCTGTACCGTGGACATTTCAAAACTTCAGGAGTTTTTTTAGGCCTTTCCAATGTTTAGACATTGCTCAAGTACCTTCCGAGAATATGATACAGGGATGAAGTGAAAATAAAGTAAGAATATTCTAAGACTTTCCTTGATTAAATAAATAGTTGCTGAATCAATTTTTTCCCATTACTGGGGCTTCTTAATTTTTTAGCGATCTGAGAGTCAAGTTTCTTATAAAGAGTTTGTAATAAAAAAATACGTGTATGGTAAATTTTTTCGCTTTCAGATTATAAGAAATTGCTATTTGGTGTTTGATTTTATTTCGATATTTAGTGTGAAGTAGTTTTTAGTCTTATGAACAATTAATTTTAAGCCAAGCCAAGACCATTTAACAAAAACAACAATAACAAGTCAAGGATTAATACGAGTAGACTTCTATCGGCGCCTGCTGGGAATCTTCAGCTACATTTTGTATCGGGTGTCCCCAAAAAGTACACCTGTTTAAAAAATCACCAAAGCTCGATTTTTAAACCTATTACAAAATATTTTTTTGGATCTGTTTTGTCAATGATCCAAATATATTGAAGATGATAAAATATTTTTTTACATACTTAAAGGTTAAAAAATTACACGTTGAAAAACCGTATTTTGAGCTATAATTTTTAAGAAAAATAGTAAATCTTGCCTCAAAGTCAACATTTTGAGATTTTTCATTATCTTTCAAGTCTCCAATGATACTTTGCGTTTCTCTCTGTCATTTATGACCAGATTAGAAGCTTAATATACATAAATAAATTGATCTGGCGATCATCAGCGCTCTTTTTGCAGTATGATTCAAAAACCAGAAAGCCCAAAAAAGAGCTAAATTTACTAAATTTAAAACCAATTACAAGATCAGCTATACCTGTGAAAACAATTTGATCCATGGTCTACTTTCCAAAAGAGAAATTTGAAGATCGGACTTGCAATTAAAGTTTGGCGAGTTTTCAAACAGGAGTACTTTTTTGGGACAACCGCTATTTTTGCAGAAAGCCTATTTTGAAGAAACTTACTATTTTAAAGAGTTCTCAAGTATTTTTGGAATAAATATATTCATTATATACCTTGACCATGCCGATGAGCAAGTAGAAAGTTCTGACACTACAACTAGCAACATCTAGAATCTCTGACAGATCCTGCAATGAGAGAAAATCTTCCGACATTAGTTCTGCAAGAAAGAAGCGATTCCACCTTTCAATCAAGAAGCTAGATTTTGATTTAAAAGATATTAAGGAAATCTAAGCATATATAAGCCTTCGATAAAAAAAGCCATGCAAAGACAATAGATCGTGACAAGTGCCGAGCTAAATTTGGGTAACTGATCTATGGCAACAGGAAATACTCACACCTGATAGGCTAGAATTTGACCGCAAGTGGCGTGAGCCATTTTTATATGCGTATATTATCACGAATCGTAGCTGGGGGATACAGTCTATCTCAACATAGCCTCCAAATCTTTGGCATCTTAAAAAAAACATTGCACGGATGGGTAATGCATCTTTTGTTTGACTTTATGGCTTGAAAGGAACTTCAAGACCTTTGCCATAGTCCTTTATGTAAACTCTCTACTATCTTGANTCGTAAACTAGAAAAGCTACAGATTTTTGCTTATAGACCTTCATAAACTATAGTTTTCTTGAAGATTGTACCGTGTTTCATATTTCCATTTAGGATCTACGAATATTTTAATTTTGTTCAAAACTTTTCGTGAGTTCTTTCAATAAGAAGAAAACCGCTGTAATTCTGAGAATAATCAAGATATTAGGGAGTTTACATATAGGATTATAGCAACTTACCTGAAGTTCCTTTCAAGCCATAATGTCAAACAAAAGATGCATTACCCATCCGTGCAATGTTTTTTAAAGATTTGGAGGCTATGCTGTCTATCTCATGATTTGAAATATACCGGGTGAGTAAAAAAAACGCACGGCGTTTGAAAAAATACTGCTCCCTGAATATAAAAGCAACAATGTTGAAAAATGTCTTGTTTCATAGCCGATATGTTCAATCAGATTTAGAAATTTACTCGGCTATAATCGGTCATTCCTTCCCGTGGCTATTAAAGATTTTCTGCAGAAAACCCCTTTCAAAACCCTGCAAAAACGAGTGAAAACGACGATCAAAATTTCCTCGGGTTTCCTTCCTAACAACATTACATGTATTAGCACATGTTATGCCCTTGGGAGAATGGAATCCCCTTAATAACTTTCTCATACCAGTGGAGAAGACTTGTTTATCCTCCCAAGAGGAAAACACTTACCAAAGCATGTGCAAGTCATTCCTGTAAGGTAGAAATAGTAGGGAACTTTGATCGCGATTTCAGGCCGCTTTTGAATGTTTTTCGAGGGGGCCTTCTCGACAAAATCCCTCATATTTTCTGCAAAGAGTGGACCGATTTCAGCCAAGAAAATTCCTAAAATTAATTCAACATGTCGGCAATCCAACAAGATAATAACAAATATTATTGCTGTGATAGGGGATAGTACGCCTATAGATAGTCTATAGATGGTCTTTCAAACGCCGTGTGCTTTTTCTAACTCACCCGGTAGTAGGTTCCCACCCTCAAGTAACTCAAATTTTGAAGCTAGGCTAAAAAGTTCTGAAGTATAAGGTTTTATAACAATTTTATGGTCAGTTCTATAAATTAGGGTACTATACAGGGTGTAAAAACAACGCAACCCATGTTTATTCGAGATTCTTCAAAAATAATGATATTTGAATTGATTTGAGACATACTTTCCAAAAGTACAATCTATCTTCTTTCCAATGATATCCAGCTTTGGCGTATTCATTGAATTATTAACCATTAAATTGACGTTTTAGCAAGTATGGCCGATTTCAGATGCAGGAAGTGGTAGGACATTTACATAGGCGAAAACATATTTTTGTGAGAGCTTATTTATCGTTTTTAATAAATGCGCCTCATGGGAGTAAATTTGTACGTTTCCTACAATAGGGCATCAACTCATCAAGTGCTTCAGGGCCTGAATTGTTTCACAAAATCTGTTTGGAACGTTTTACGGGAAAAAAGTCTTTCATAGCACTAAATCTGTTCAAATCTTATTAAAGTTTAAAAAATATCAATTGTATTATGGTCACATTTTTTTTTGGGACACCCTGTATTGAAAGAGTTGCTGAAAAAGTTAAAATAAAAACAGTTCCTCAGTAGGTGTTTATGTTAATAGTGCTGGAATATGGAGGTTAAAAAAGCTAGTGTGCTCAGTTTCTATTCTTGTTTTTTGCCATTTGCTTATTATTTTTGTTTCAGTTGTCAGCTTTTCTGTATTTGTTCTACAATTTTATAATACGCAGCTTTTTTTCACTATTTCATGGATGCTTTTCGATCGATTCAGGCTTTATTAAGGGCTTTACCAATCAATGGCCCTATGGCACTATAGCTGTATCTATATGGTCCAGTGCATTTTTATCACAAATACCTTGAGTATGAGTCTGACAATGTATCATGAATATTGCTTTTATAAAATGCCAAAATGAATGCATTAAGTCCTCGGTCAGATAGCTAGAATTTACCGAAGTAGACCTATTTTTTATACGTGAATCATTGTAAGAAACTCAACTCTCAGATCACCAACAACGTTACTTATGAAACTGTTTTAGTTATTTTACATGTAATTTTTTATAAGGAACTTCTTATTCTTCAAATTATCAGATTTTGAGTCTGAAAGTTTCTTAGCAGTTTCTGAAAAGGTCGCTCGAATTCACGTTGTGTTATCGATTTGGGATCGCATGTGCTTTCGTGAAAATTTCATAGCAAGTTTTATGAGACCCACACCTTTGTTTATACATTACTAAGGTAGTGCTGAGTAATACAGTTCAATAAACAATATGCTTCAGATTTCTAGAAATTAAAACAAATAAATAAACAGTTCCTTGAGTGATACTTTTCATGTACTCGAGTTTCTTAATTTTTGGTGATCTGAGAGTTGAGTTTCTTATAAGGACATGTTTTTTTGATTGACAGAAAATTGCCATTTTTGACTATCTAAAATAAATTTGATATGTGAAACCATAGATCCTTTTTCAAGGGTCAGTGAGGGTACTGTTCAAATGAGAAAAAGTTGAATTTTTAGGTACCTTTTGCTCCATAATTCTATGACGTTTCGTACTTGAGTTATCAACGGTCAAAGTTAGGAGTAGTTAGTTAGCAATTTAATCCTTGGAAGGAATGAGCTAAAAAGTCTTTAAGCAATAAATGAATCTTAACTTAGTTTGTTGTCTGCGAGGCATTGCAGGTCAACTGAAGACTGTATTGTTGGTGATATTATTTTGTGAGATGTTAAAAAAGAGCACTAAGTGAGTATAATAGTCCTTAAAAGGCAAAATTTTCAGACCTCTTCCCGGCTCGATTTCAACCTACTCACTAACATTACCAACAGTAAATTAGTGCTAGGACTATCTTCGAACTTCAGAGAATCTCAGCAGCTCATTTAAAAGGGGCAAGAGTACTTTAAGAGCAAATAATTCTTCTATTATCGCGAAGATTTTTTACTTATTCAAGATGTAATAAAAATACATAAGTGACTAAACTCAATGAATATTTCCATGACAAGAGTGTTTTACTAAGCTAGTAACAGTGGAGATGTATCTAAAGAATAGATTTTGAGAGTATTTTAATTCAATGAGCAGTTTCAGAGCAAATGGTCCTTCTCACTTCGCTCAAAACACAGGGAATGCTTGATCAGTGTCCGCTCAGTTTTGAATTTAATAGTCAATAAGCATTATCGGTGCTGTTACCTCTGTTGATAGAAATATGTTCCTGAAATTATATGAGCTATTAAGGAGCAGATGGTTTATGAATATCCAATATTGCTTATGCAGTATATTGCTAAGCACTGGCAAATGTTGAACACAGCATTATAGTAAATCTACTATAGGTAGGTAAGGCATGACTTTGAAGCTCTTTAACTACTCTTGAGGGTTTTCTGCTGATGGGTTTCCTCAACTTCTAAAGCACCAGAAATACTTTTTTTCGACAGTTAACAGGCTTCAAAAGTATTTTTGGACGCTGGTAGGTTCTATGATTTAGGAACCATTTGCTCTCGAGCTGCTCCTTTGTTGGTTGTTTCAGCTAGAAAACAATGGATAACACTCTTGCGAATGCTAACAGGCACGGCACAGTTGGTAATACTTTCATAATTCATCACAGAATATTTTCTTCCATTCTTGGTCACTAAGATGCTGACAGACTGCTCATTTCTTGTTGAAAACTGCTCCTCGAGGTTTTCAGAGTTAAACAAGGTACTATGCTAAGTATTGAAGCAGGTCACACTCTCCCCCATTCGAGCAAGAGCACGTTGTGAGCAAAATCCTAAAATGACTCATATCTCACAAAGTACTCTAAAATCATATTCCTGCCTAGTTATATACGACTCAATATATCAAAATACGCATTTGAGTAAAGTTGCATGCAAATTCATCACGGTTTGCTCCTCCAGTGCTCATTTTTGGGATTTTTCGACTTTCAAAATGGCGGATTTTCTGCCACTAAAAAAAAACATGTCCATAAACAGTTTCTTATAAAATAATACGTGTACTTTGGGAAAATTTTAGCTAGCTGAACGAGAACTTTGTGCATGAATTTTGGCATTTTATAGAGGCAATATTGATTCGAATTCTGATCAAGATATTTGTAATAAAAAGACACCAGACCATAGGGCCATTGATTGGTAAAACCCCTTTATCAAAGATAAAAATTGTCCGCTTACTGCTTCAAAAGTTCCTGGCTAGAAAAAAGCACGAAGGATAATGCAAAATTCTCACTGAAGATTAAATGATCACTCTTCATAGTTTGCCATTGTATCATTTATCATGGTTTGCCATCATTACTTATTGGCGCATCCGGTAGTGTGAAATACAACAAAAGGAATCTTGTAAATCTGGATTTCCTTTTGTCATGAAAGCGAATAGGTAGCATTTTAAGGATCACTTAACCATGCATCAAACATGTTTCTTCATTAAATAAAATGTAAAAAGTAAATTAACTTACGTTCTCTGTATTGTTGTTGTTGTTGTTGTTGCCAGCGATGTTTACTTTAATAACATTTGTCAGTTCTTCCAAGACTGTTTTGTAAAATATGGCAAATGTGTTTCTAAAATAAGGAAACAAAATCACTCACTACCAAGAGTTTATCTTGGTATAGGAGAAATAACTGCTGCTAGCTGCTAGAAATAAATTTACAGATATCCAGAGAACAGTTGCTTTTCAAACAGGGATTTTTTACTCACTCGGTAGGAAAAGTAGTTTGGCTTAATTTAGTTAGTGCATTTCGCAGATCTCCTGATTTTATGCAATATAAACATGTTCAATTGCTTACTTGTGAAGAGTAGGTAAACTTGCATGGCGACTTTTGTCTTCAACAAAATCAGCTAGAAAGCCAGCTAGTTCCTCCATGACTTCTAGTGGCCTCTCGGCCATGTCAATTCGCAGTCTGAAAGGTAACGGAGGAGAAATATCGGATGAATAAAAAGAGTGCACCATTGGCAAGATTGGAGAAGCTAGTACAGGCGTTGAATCTTCGTAGAACTTCAAAATTATTCGTGTAAAATACTATTGCCCTTTTCTGTCAAATGAATTGCTTCAAGGGAAGTATAGGAAATTTGCCATAATCCAAGAGAGAGGATTTTTGAAACCATCATTTTTTCAGAATTATATAGCGTTTTATATATTTAATGTGTCTGTCAGGTCAGGGTTGCGACAAATCAAAATAATGTCGCAAGCAAAACTCTCTGTTTTTTAACATGGATAATACGCCCGACATCTAATGTGAAACAGAATTTACAAACAAAAAGGAAAGCTACGATAAGGGACTTCGTCGATGCTTGGCATGTAACTGAGGTTTAAAATGATCTTAATCAAGCCGACCAATTTTGTGGATGAAACGTAGCGTAGAGTCAGTTCGAGTATATTTCTATTCAGGTCAGTAGAAAGGTCTTGATCATCATATAATAAAGCTGCGTTAGAACATCGTTTGAAAGATTGGTGATGTGGACAAATGGTCATAATAATTCAACAATTCCAGCAAGAAGATCTCGTCGTTGAACATCAAAAGACGAGCAGAGCAACAAAAAGCTCTCCGTATCACCAATGCCATCGTTTGTTGGGCACATTGGGTTCAGTGACTGGGTTTACGGTATCCCTAAAATTATGCTTGAATTTGCGGAAGTTTAACTTGCTGAGACCAACCCTAGGTTAAGTAAGATAGGATAATCCAATTGGATCGTTGACAGAGTTTGCTTTTTCTTAAAAACAGCAACAGATGGTGCAAGTCTCAATTCAGGTTCAAGTTTAGTCCATTTGGATTAGCAGTCAGGATAGAAGCTAGACTTGAATTTTTCTGTCTTTGCATTTATTTTTCCAAAGAAATCCTGATTGCGAAGAGAGTATTGCGACTGATGAAGAGGTGGGATTGGATCCATTGTATAGTCAGGGCTTGGATTGTTTATTTGGATCGGCAGAACTTGCCGAGCAGTGCGATTCAAGAGCAGGTTGGTTTCAAACGTCGAAGTTTTCATGTGCCAAACTCAAGGAATAATAACATTTTATGTACGAATTCTCAAACTCATCGGATCGAAACATTTAAATTCGACGTTTGAAACTGGAGCAGCGCCAAACATGCTCAAGTGACGCTCCTAATTGAGTTAAGTTCGGTACACGAGAAGATGGACGTTTGAACCAGGCCTAAGCATCTTTTAGCTGTATGCAAATCCAGTTAAAATGTGACTTACTTAATAAGATACTGCATAGCGTCATTGAACTTTTGCCCGCTGAGTCCATAATCATTTGACCATTCCTTTTTCAAGAACAGCTCGGTGATTTTCGCTGAAATGAAGCAGATATGAATCTACAATCGTCGCCAAAAGGTGTTGGGACAAATGAAAATTTTGCAAAAAATACATTCAAAGCCTTACAGTGTACCTGACCCCTGCCCCTGCCCCTTATTCAATGTTGGAAAATTTTGATGTTACATGGTCATGGTCAAGGACACATGTTCATAGCAGTCTTTATAAACTGAAATGTACATATCCTTTTAAATTATTCATAATACATACACACATGCATACATACATACATGCACTACATGCAATAACGTTTTGAAGGAATGGTAGTGATCAACTTTGAATCATGGGGGTGGAAGGGGCAGATATCCAGGATAAACGTATTTTGAGTGCTTGTACAAGCAATTTTGGGGAAGATGTTTAGTCAACCAAAACAAATCATGAGAGGTTCAAACTAAAGATTAATATAAGTAAACATAAGTTAAAGAATATAAATATGAGTACCACACATCTAATGAAGTCTTCAGGAACAGTGAGGACAGAAGTGCAGAAGATTTATATTTACGTTTCTTGGAGTCTAAATTAGATCATGGTCTCTTAAGGTTACTGTAACCCTTCAGACAGCGATTAAGAAACTCTACTTTTCACGGCCGTTCCTTAAACTATACCAAACAAACGTATATGTTATTAGAAGCAGAATTAAACGTAGAATACCATAAAAATATAACCAGTTGATTAAATAAAAACGCAAAAGATTTATTCCAGATTTTAGGCGAAATCGACCACCCTTGCGAAAAAATCTTGGTGTACCTCATCGGGCATTGTTCGACCAAAACTATCTATTTACCTAAGACTTAAGGTCCTGAACTGCAAAACGGTGTCACGAATTTTTGATAAAACGTGCTGTCTAGAAATAATGCAATTTTAAACTAATGTTCATGTCTGAAATGTCTTTTTTAACTTTTAAACCCTTATAAAAGTCGGACCAGTGGATCTATCATAAATCACTGACACCGTTTGGAAGTTATATGCTTTGTGACCCTGTATGCCAAGTGTAAAGCGATTTGATTGGCCCGTTAGGTACACCAAGGTTTTTTAGTAGCCACCAGTACCCCGGAATCTTGTTTCGAGAAATCAGGCTTTTATCAAATTGAAGCAAAACGCGCGGGAAAAACGATTAGGCTTGAAAGTGCAAACATAAAGCCGCAGGTCAAGCAATAAAGCTTTAGGGCGGTTTTGGTCAATCGTTATATCAAGAAAATAACAGCAGGGGATGTTGTGAATATAGCTGCAAGGTCAAGTGAGTTTACTTTAATCCTCTGAAGTCTATTCCCGCAGTTTTTGAGAAATATGATTGCTTCTTTTAAAATGCTCAAATTTCCCAGTAATTGTGGTTATTTCTGGAAGTGAGTTGGTTGAAACGGTACTCAAATATTTAAACCATTAGATTATGACGAAAACGAAAAATCGAGAATTTTTTGTCTGAAGAGTTACAGTAACCTTAATTTCATTGAAAGCCAAGGACTCGCTGATTTAAAGGGGCTCCGTCTCCAAAGTGTAAATAAACCTGAAAATACCATTGTTTTAGGCACGTGTCCATTGTCTTCTGCAGTTTGTTTGGTGGCTTCACCAAAGCCACCAAACACTGACCGTTGAAAATCCACTTATATCTGCGCAATCGTAAAATATATGAATGTTTGGTTTGTTCCAATATGAACTAAAAGGATTTATCTTCAAAATAATGTGTTCATTTTTTATTACAAAGTCCTTTGTAATCTAAGAAGTGGCTTCGCGGTCAAATAGAAAGAAAGAAAGCAAGAAAGTAAGAAAGTAAGAAAGTCACACTCATTAGTGTGATTGATTAACGTTTTATCTCTGCTAATGAGCATTTAAATAAAGAAAACGCATACAATGCGCACATTTCCTGCAAAGTCCCGTGCTCCTTAGAAAATTTGACGGCCGCTTATTTCATGTTTGACAGATTTGACACCATAAGATTGATCAATCGTTGTGATGTATGATTAGGACATACAAAATTTCGATTGCTAGCAGGTCACACTACGCTGTCGGGGCATTTGTGCAGCCTGTTCATAAGTTTGTCCAGTTCCTTAAATTTAATTTTTATCAGAAAGGTTGAATTGGGCAAAAAATCAACAATAAGGGCTTTGCTAAAATACTTCCAAGCAAGGAAGTGTACATAATCTTGGCAGTGATTAATTGACCAATGTCGAAGATTATTGTTGGCAGATTTGCAAAAAATCAACAAAACGACATCATCAAGGATCGTTTGTGGCATGCAGGCTTCGATGAACAGATTTTCGTGCTGCAATCAGGGATTCTTAAGCTTGTTTGTTTCTTGGGACCTTGGCAAGCAGATACGCGGAGAACGCTAAAGTCCCTATTGCACAATCATAGGTCAGGACAGACTTTGTAATCATCCAAATCGATCTTATGTTTTAATTAAAGGGGCTCATTAGCCATGGACGAAGAACGCTGGTACAGGACAGCCTAAACCAGCTTATGGAAGTGCAGTGATGACGTTTCTTAAGGACACAGGGGACAGGGGTAAAAGGATTAGAAGGTAGAATAAGGAGTTATCGCCTCGTCATGACCATTGAAAACAGGAAAGAACAAATGCCGACCTTCTCATGTATGTCCGTAAAAGAGGTCAGACATTTGGGAGCAATGAGCTTCTTCGAAGCTGCCGCAGTTTTGATAATTTTCATATTTCGTATTTCAATTTTAACTGGGTAGTAAACTTTCGAACCAGGCATTGCTGTACCCCCATCAAACTGTTAATTGAGGCCTACCGGTTTCGTTGGCAGCGTTATGTCATTACTTCTTGCAGTGGCTGTTGCTAGAATACTGTCCTTCAGTGTTTTGGTTTCTAAGCAGGAGTCCAGTGTTGGAACTCAAAAAGCAGATAAACAGCCTAAAGAAACTTAAGGAAGAAGCTTCCAAATAACCATAGCAAACAGGAAAGAGCACATGCCGACCTTCTCATGTATGTCTGTAAAAGAGCTGACATTTCTGGGTGGGAGCAATGAGCTTTTTCGAAGCTGCGGCAGTTTTGATGTTTTTCATATTTCGTATTTCAATTTTAAACTGGGGAGTAAAATTTCGAACCAGGTATTACTTTACCACCATCAAACTGTTAATTGAGGCCTAACGGTTTCATTGGCAGCGTTACGTCATTACTTCTTGCAGTGGCTGTTGCTAGAATACTGTCCTTTAGTGTTTTGGTTTCTAAGCAGGAGTCCAGTGTTGTAAATCGAAAAGCAGATAAACATCTGCAAATTCCAAGCATCATTTATGAGGCCAAGGCAAGAGTTGCAAAAAGTCATCGACCTTCCTCCAAACCTGGATTTCAACGTCTCAACCTTCCTCATTTAAATTTTTTGTCTAAATTACGATAAAAGAGCTTTTGCATCAAGAATAGTAATGATCTTCCCATAACATGTCACCAGGACCGTTACGTGGCTTGAAAACTATGGCCTCAAAATCTAGAAAGAGAAACTCAACAAATGGTTCGCACTCCCACTAAAAATTATCCAAACAATTTTTGGATGATATTTTTCAACAATATCAGTGAATCGTAAATCGGTGTGGCCAGGGTCAATTAACTGGTGGGGATTGAAATGAGGGGGTCTGGGAGCAAAGCCCCCAAGAACATTTTTGAGGACGCACCCTTAACTTTGACTTAGAATTCTCATTTTTTCTAAATAACCTTCCTCAATTTTTTGCTCAAACCTTCCTCCAAACCAGGTTTGTAGGTTTGTGAGGTTTTTGCATCTCTGGCCAAGGCAATAGGACGTAATATATAGATCATTTGTGGTCGAATTGCACATAATAGTTTGTTTGCGTGGCGCATTGCCAAAAAAGACTTGCTAGGCGATCTATGTAGAACTTCTGTGATGGCGTAGTAGAGGCGCAGCAAGAATTCAGCAGTTGGCAACTGATTGCATTTTTGGCGTTCTTAGCTGGTTCGCGGAATGTGTTATTGGTTCCTGACTGACAGAGTGCGTTAGTTAGGGGGGGGGGAGGGGGGGGGGGACAGAACACCACTCCTATATGTACTCGTTTTACTTCGTACATAAAAATGAATGAAAAGTTTGTGTGATATTGCCTATCAAAAAACTGTAAAATCACTGTTTCAACCGAAAATTGGAGACGGAGCCCCTTTAAGAACTGAGAATGTCAACAGTTTAGAAAGGCCTGAACAGTGGGAATAAATAGTGTAAATTATCTGGTGGTGTAAACATTTTAAGAAAACAGACAAGTAAGGGCGCACAAGGATGCGTCACGTGATTAAGTTTCAACGAATTTTTCCTCTCTCCTTTGCCTACGTTCGTAAGGGGCCTGTCCACGTAGCTAAAGCTGCAAGCAGTAAGGAAAACTGTCAATGACTGCCTTACCNGGACAGAACACCACTCCTATATGTACTCGTTTTACTTCGTACATAAAAATGAATGAAAAGTTTGTGTGATATTGCCTATCAAAAAACTGTAAAATCACTGTTTCAACCGAAAATTGGAGACGGAGCCCCTTTAAGAACTGAGAATGTCAACAGTTTAGAAAGGCCTGAACAGTGGGAATAAATAGTGTAAATAATCTGGTGGTGTAAACATTTTAAGAAAACAGACAAGTAAGGGCGCACAAGGATGCGTCACGTGATTAAGTTTCAACGAATTTTTCCTCTCTCCTTTGCCTACGTTCGTAAGGGGCCTGTCCACGTAGCTAAAGCTGCAAGCAGTAAGGAAAACTGTCAATGACTGCCTTACCTGCCTTAAGGCCAGTTTCCAGTCAGTGGAATTTTCGGGCGGAGATTCTAATGTTTACAAAAGAAAATTTCGCCTTGTAATTGAATAAGAATTTGCGGCTGAATGACATATGATTGTGCAAAATTCCGCCAGCTCGGAAAATCCTACTGTCTCAAAATCAGCCTTTAAAGTCACTTTGAATGTGGCTTAGTTAGTTGGTAGAAGACTCGAATAACGTTTCTTTGATGGTTGGTGATTTGTTGTCTCTGTTGCATCTTGTTCACTGCTATCTTGATCATAGACTTGCCCCAAGTCTTTTTCATGAAGTCATATTTCCCGGATCCGTTAATCCAACGTTCCGTAAAGGAACAAAGTGGAGCGAGCGAGAGAAATCGCTATCTCCCCTTTGTTTCGCTACGGAATGTTGGAATGGCGGGTCCAGGAACGATGGGAAAGGGATCGGTCAGACGGACTTCATGAAATAGACTTGGGGGAAGTCTATCTTGATCACCGCTTCTATCACAGCTTTGCTTCGGTGTCCTGTACCTAACTAAATTGAATTGAATTTCCACGCAACATGTAAATGGATTTCCATGTTACCCATCCGTGTATGGCACGCGAGAATCACAAGTTTCTGATAAACTAGGATTATCACAGATAAACCTGGTTTATCTACTGATAAACTAGGTTTATCTGAACTAATTGCGATTATCTGCTGATAATCTTGGTTGATCAGAAACTTGTGATTCTCGCGTGCCATACACAGATAAACCTAGTTTATCTGGCCTTAATTCCAATTATCACGTGATAATCAGAGTTATGCTTCACCAGGCTGATAAACTCGGTATTATCTGGCAGATAAACTTAGATTATCAGCCTGGTGGAGTATAACTCTGATTATCACGTGATAATTGGAGTTCGGTCTCTTTTCACATGTTTTTGCATGCTTCTATTTGAGTGCCATTGCGTTTCAACATGCTGTTGCCACAAAGACATGAGCGAGCTGGCTTTTTTACCTCTACATAACTAATTGGAGTGCAAGATTTTGATAAGTTTTGAAGATCTGCAATATTTTGATACATAATTTCGAATTTTCTGCCAGCGGCATGGCCATGGCAAATTAAATGGGGGTCTGGGGGCTTAGCCCCCAGGAAAATTATTGAGGACGCGCCCTCTACTTTGGCTTAGAGCACTTCTACCGATCCCATGTTAGCCGTTGCTAAAATTGAATTTTTGATCATTTTGTGACAGTTCTTTTTATAAATTAGGATCCCTGGAAATTTTTTTTAGTAACCATCATTTTCTTTGGCTTAGAATGCCTATCTTCGTACCATCGTTACCGGTGCCAAATTGGAAACTTTCACAGTTTATGTTTTTTAATGTGCTTTATTAATAATTGTTGTTAACATTTTGCGAAATCCCTATGCTCCCCTCCTATTTCCTATTTTCCCCGCAGGTTTCCCCTACCACATACACTTAGCTATAATCCTCTACCATAGGGGAATTCCCCTACGAGTGGCAGCCTTGATCGCACGTGCGAATCACAATTTTCTGATAAACTAGGATTATCACGTGATAATGAGGGTTATTTGGATAAACTAAGTTTATCAGCGTATCTCTTACTATCACGTGATAATTGGAATTAAAGCCAGATAAACTAGGTTTATCTGTGATCATCTTGGTTTATGCGACATAAACCGAGTTTATCACCACTTAAAAGTGATTAACCAAGATTTTCAGCAGATAATCGCAATTAGTTCAGATAAACCTAGTTTATCAGCAGATTAAACAGTACAAATTTAATAAGCTCTACGGGTACCCAATCTAGGAATTCCATTATCCTACCGGGTGCGCCAAAAAAAAAAACTATCCACTTTTGACAGGCCACGATAAATCGTATACTGGACCGATATTTAAGATTTATGGCTTAACTTTTAGCTAAAATCCAGACTTAGATTCTTGTATTTTTTGTAAATTATTAAGTCTTCTGTTTCTTGAGCTATAAGCGAGTTTCTTAAAATTTTTGTTCTCGAAAACTCTGAAAATGATCAAAAAACGTCGATCAGATTTTGTAAAGGCTCAACTTGAATGGACAAAGAGAACACGGTGGTGAGTTGGGAATTTAGCAATCGATTAGTTATACTTTGCTACACGTGCGTTTGCTCAATGTTGGGAGAAATTTAACATTATTTTCAATAATACGAAGGAATGTCGTTCTCTTTGTAATTTCATTGATCTTATACTTTCGTGCAGGTAGTAGGTACTGCGTTCCTGTGTCAAGGGAGTTAAAAAGACAAACAGTGCGGTGAAGCGCCACGAGGTAAAGCAAGCATGGACTCTCGTTGAATTGTCATGCAGGCAACGGCTTGGCTTGGCGCGTCATTGTAACTGCTCCAGAATTTCGCAAAGGGCGGTTGTAATCGATTTCTAAATCCCCAAATCCCCACGAAAAAGTTTCCTCTTTGTCTATTCATGTCGAGTCTTTAGAAAATCTGATCGACGATTTTTGATCGTTTTCAGTGTTTGGAAGACCGAAAATTTTAAGAAACTCGCTTATAGCTCCAGAAGCAACAGACTAAAAAATTTACAAAAAATCCAAGAATCTAATTCTGGAGTTTAGCTAAAGATTAAGTCCTAAATCTTAAAAATCGGTGTAGTGTACGATTTATCGTGGCCTGTCAAAAGTGGATAGTTTTTTTTGGCGCACCCGGTATACCTTTCATAATAAAGAGAAAAATGAAAGGAAACAAGCTCTTCTTACAAACAGTTTTCTTTGTTTCATCACTGTCGTCAAATCTTTGAAGTGCTGTCAATATTTTCAATACGAGAACTGCAGTTGCTAAATCTCTGACATTCGAAGATAATTCTTCAAAGTAATGTGAAGCTTCTCTGAAATTCAATAAATAATTTCAACTGAGATTCTAGAATTGAAAAATTAGAAAACTAAGCAATTAATCAAGAAGACATGAAAGGGATTTGCGCCAAAGTATCCCATATTCTTCAAAGGAATATTTTGCTGCGAAATGTGAAAATTGCCTCGCGACAGCGACCACGTGATTACAAGGCTTCTAATGTTATTTCACTTTCTTTGAAATCTTTAGTGACTACATTTAAATGGGGACATCAATTCAGTGGAGGAAAGATATAAACTGGCAGCATTAACTTTTTTATACTCCAATAAAAAATTACCATGTATTACTAATTACACTGCCTACAAACTACTTTACAATACTCAAAGGATGTCTACCCCGTGGCCATTACACGAAGAACAAATAACAGTAGATAAATAACCACACATAACTACTACGAACAAGGAGAAGACTTACTATAAGGGATATGGTGGTTGAGTGGCATATAACACCGCCTGAGATTTTCTTGATCGATGATTAATCAAACCGTTATTAAAAAACTACCGGGTGAGAAATCACCAAGTGTTGATTGTGTTACTCATCTTGAAAATTAGCGTAGTTCAATGATTGTCAAGGACCATATTTTTTCGACGTATGTTGCACAGTCTGGACATGGTTTAGATTTCGAAAATGTGTCTTTAAAGGCTTTCTATCAGCTTTTGAAGCAAACTACTAAATCCAAATGATTAGTACATATGTTAGTGATAAAGACTTGTCATTATAGAAGACTCGAAATTTCATATTAAAACGTAAAATATGGCTTTTCAGCTAAACATTTTATAACATGCTTTGCTATCTGACTTGCACACATTTGATATTAATATCTAGGGTGTTTGGTAATAAATAAAGAACTATTGTAGAGCCATATATTTGTTAAAAGTGGGGGGGGGGGGGGGGTGGGGGCGT
>REGM01000126.1:466478-519296 GCA_004194415.1 Aurelia aurita
GGAAGGGGGGGGGGGGGGATGGATGGGGCGTACTTACTATTTAAGCATTAATTAGAAAGGAGGCTCAGAAGAGACAGAGAGAGAATGAGAGAGGTTTCACAGTGATCACATTTGGTGTTTTTTAAAAAGGTTGCAGTTGCTATCTGAGTTATCTGGTATGGAACATAGGAGGATGATTGATGTAGTTCTTACCTTAGCAAAAATGGCAGTCTAGGATCTCCTTCTTCGATTGGTTTGATTCTACCAGCTATGTTTGTCAACGCTTTTTTCAACAGGCTTTTGCTCGATAATCGTTTCAGCTTCTCCCTGTCAAGTTTCAAAAAGACTATTAGAATGAGGCCTTCTTTATGAAAAAGAACGATAGGGGATGTATTCATAGGTTCAAATCTTTAAACAGGTGGTGTAAATTTCGATTATCGCTTTCCTTGAATTAAATGGTTTGAAAGGAGCTTCAGGTACTTTAATGAAATTACATGGTGGAAATTTGTTGAAACCTTAATTATTTTCAAAATTATTATTTCTTTTTACTGAAAGAATATATGGAAAGTTTTGCACCAAAATTTAAATCATCGTAAATCCTAAGTTAATAGAGGAAAAATCATTCAATCTTCAAGGAAACCATACTTCATGAACGTCTATAATATCGTGGCAAGTGGCAAGCAGAAACCTATCGCTCTTCTTGTTTCTGACTTAAAAAGTTGATGACGTCACAGCCTCAAATACAGTAAACCCCGCAAACAAGAACATAGGAAAATAAGAACCTACAGATTGATTTTTGCGAAAAAGACACCCAAAAGTAGGAACCAAAAACAGTCTGATTTCTTTCCATGTCCTTATCAGATGATACACTTATACTCAATAGACCATTTTGACATTTAGAAAAGGGTCTGGGGAGAGCAATAATTTTCTGGTAAATGGCAGACACAAAGAAGTAGAAATAGCTCCGTGGCAGCCATTTACCAGAAAAATATTGCTCTCCCCAGACCCTTTTTCTAAATGTCAAAATGGTCTATTGCCTGAAAAATAACAAATTTTGTGAATCTGAAATCTGGCTATTATTTTAAATATCTACTGATCACATTAGTTTATAAAAACTCACAGCCCTTTTTAAGTCCAAACACCTCAGACAGTTTTAAAGGGTAAGCAAATTGTTTGGCAAATATGTATTATATAATTTATTTTTGTCTACAACACAACAGATTAATATTTCCTGCAACATTTAGAATGCAATCACGCCTCCCAAGTTTATCAAATGCATACTGCATATAGCTTTTGTGCTCCTCATAGTCATAGGGGTCCTTGGGGTAAGAACGTTACCCTGAAGATAGCAAGAGCACCACATTCATAAGGACATAGTCAGTTTGTTTTTTAGAAAAGTATGTTCTTGTTTGCGGGGTTTTACTGCATAACAAATGCCATCATTTTGATAATAATCAAAATATCGAAAAATTGCAACGGCAGAACTACAGAACAGTACCTTAAGTTCCTTTCAAGGAATTCATTTCAAAGAAAGAGGTAATAGAATTGTACATCGGCTTTTTTAAAGAATTGAATCCTGTTGTTATAACTATTACGTTAATAAGACAAATTAGCGTTTGAAAAAATCTGCAATCGTGGATTATTCCCTACATTCAACGCACAATATGCCATTTCTAGTGGAAAAGCTAACTTAGACACCACCGGGTGTGCCAAAAAAGTATTCACTTTGACAAACGGTGACAAATCACACATCGCCGATTTTGAAGATTGGTGATTTTAAGCTTTAGTCAAAATCCCAAATAATACTCGGCAATATTTCTTTAGGTTTTTTGGCCACCTACGTCTGCATTATAAGCAATTTCTTGAAAATTCATTTTCCATAATTTCACGAAAATCTTTGTATCGATAAAAATGATTTGATCAATGTTTTCTACACTATTTCTATTTTCGATAGTTATTTGTGATCAATACAAAGATTTTTAAGCTTGGTTCGCACTAGAGTAAAAAGGTGTCAGAAATTCATTAGAAATGCGACGGAAAAGAGCGTCGAAATTTTTTTGGCCTAAGTTTGAGATTTTGATGGAGGCGAAGATGCATTACGCATTTGGATGGAATCAAAATTTTTCTTCCCATTTGGAGGTAATCGATGTTTTTCGATCGATTTAGGCTGTTTCTAATCCCATAACTTTCAATAAATCGCTCATAACTCGGTAAGCAGCCACCGAAAAATCGATACAAATTTGCTAAGTATCATTTAGGATTCGAATAAAGATTAAAACATCAATCTCCAAAGTCGGCCAATAGCAATAGACCTTTAGATCGAGCGATATTTTTATACATTTTTATACGAACTGTTCGATTGAAGGCGTTATAGCTTCTTGTATAACTGTTGTAAATTCGAAAATTCCTTAGATTTCTGTAAAATGTATAGAAACATCGTTCGATCCAGTATAGAAACATCGTTCGATCCAGTATGGAAACATCGTTCGATCCAGACCCATTCGTAGAATAGCTAAAAGGTCTATTGTATGATCTAATATTTCCTTGTCAAAAGTGGATATTCTTCATGGTGCACCCAGGAGTCATCATGTTTTAACACCCACCATGAAAACAGCTTGTTTAGACAGGATAATATCATTTGGAAGTTACTTGACATAATCTGATTCTCTTGACCATCTGAATCATCACCATCCACTATGCAGTCACTCTTTTCCAGTAAACACTAGAAAATTATAACCGAAATTAATTAAGTCATCGAAACGAATGGAGACCGACAAACTAAAAATAATTGGTTGGCTCACTAAAGAGATATCTCACTATATGGAGGAATATTAGATTGCGTTCATAGAAGAGATGAGCCAGTGATGAGTCTCGTTTGATTTAATTTTCTCCGATGAACGCTTTAAGGTAACTCTGCTTTCCGCTCTAATGAGCACGGACAGCCGGTTTTCAGAAATCCTTCTCTCCAGAAATGTATTAATTATTCGGGAACCAATTGGTTCAGCAAAATTCTCTAAAAAGCATATTAACCATATTCTTGGCATTTTTATCGAAAGATTTGGCAAGCACAATTGTTTGCTTTCCCAGGTTTGGAGAAAACTCATTTTAAAATATTCTGCCCAATATTTTAAACCCTTATTTTCCCTCTCTAAAAACCCAATTTTTCCTAGAATGATTTTCCCTTCATTTTTGTCACCGTCTTCTTTCGGTATTTTGGCTGTTAAAGAATCAACTTTCTGTTCCAGAATTGACAATCTGCGATTCATGTCATGTTCCTCCATGTTGTTTACACCACAAGCCTTGTCAACTACTTCATCATATTCTATCCCCGTGGTTTTCTTCCTATTCGTCGAATCATTTCCCTTTATAATCAGGATTTCCTCACTGTCTGCTTCACTTTCTTCCTGAAAACTTTCTGTTTCACTTCCATCCTGAGAAATACGCTCTATGTCCTCAGTATCTTCCTGTCTTGATGAAGTTTTAACGAGGTCTTTTCGGTATTCTTCAACCTGTTCTTCGTCATTCGATACTTTTCTCGTAGGTATATTTCCGCTAGATGTCACGTCAGTACTCAATTTGAAAGACTCTTTACCTCTAATGAATCTTTTCTCTATTCTACCAGTGAAGATCATTCGTTTCAGTTGCAGTGATGTAACACGTTTGGTTAGGCCATGCGCTTTAGCGAGCGCCTTGCAGACTGATTTCGTATTTGCCATCACGTGAATTTTCTCAATCTCTGCAACAATAAACTCTTCAATATTCTCAGCTCCTAATATAATTCCCATTTCAGAAATTATTCCACTGCTATCCTCTTTCTCTTCCAAAAATGTCTCAGATGCGAACACCAGTTCCAACAAAGCGACCACCATGATGGTTCGTTTAATATCAATCCTGGCCTGAAGGGCAACTGATTCTATTGTTACAAAATCTTCCTTTGTTTTCCCCTAAACGAACAGGCAATATGTCTGACTATCGTAGCTAACGATCAAAGTTTTGCTAAGAATAAACAATTTACCCACCTGAAAATGCGAGTTGATACTTTCTAGATGATCACAAAGGGATGGCATCAAGCGACTCATTATTTCAGCAACTTTCTTTGGTGGAACTTTGGATAAATTTGAGAAGCCAATGTCTTTACTTGGATTTCTCTATACGTTAAAAAGAAACATGCAATATTTAGTTACAAGTCTTAATTTAGGGAATCAGTCATCTTTACTATGAGGAATGCGAGTGTTAGATTCAACAGGGGTCTTACAGCCAGAAAGAAGGGTTTCAGTTAACAGTGTTTCAAACTTTTAAGCCAGACTGGCCACCCTGCTTATGTGCCAGGTCTACTTTTCAGAGTCCTCGCAAGGATATCATGTCTTGGCAGGCAGGAACTGCAAACAAAGAAACGTCACAAAATCATCCGATCGTGATATAAGTTCGAACAACACATGTAAAAGTCGTCCAACAAATTTTCATGAGTTTAAAAAGTCACTGAAATTCGATTCGAAACGTTTTTTAATGTCTTCTTTTTGTTTGTAGCAAGGAGAAAGACCAAAGATATATGGTTGATCTTAGCGAAGCTTTAAATCAGCGATATTTCGTTGCTACCAGATTTTGAAGCATCCTAAAAAGTCACGCGAAAAATTAATAGATTTATAATTTGGCAATTCAAAACTGCTCTAGCGGAGCAATGACAGGAGCATGATCATCCCCTGGGGAGGAGACCTAAATGACAAATAAGTGTCTCTTACATGTTTAAAGTATTATGAGTTGCTTATTTAAGTCCCTGTGAAGCTAACTGACACCATTCTCATAATTCTAAAGCTGAACATTGAACGAAAATTGACCGTAATTTCTAGTTTTTTCCAATGAAGGAATCGAATCTTTTTCCTTTTAGCCGCCCGTTGATAACACACATGGCCCCATGGCCGCCGGGGAATGAATAGAAATTCTGGCTGGAGACAATAGAAAGTACAATGGCTTTCAAGTAAAATAGTCCAGAACTCTAGAACGATATGATTGATTTTAGTGAAATAAATTCCTGAATTAAAGTTAGGCTTTCTGCTACAAAATGATTGGTATTGTATTCAAATCAGTGCATAAATCATGATTGTACGGTTCGGCAAACGCCGATACATCATTTGAAACACGGTATATGCAAGGAATCCAGGCTACACAAATGACATTTACCTTGAGAAGAGACTTGCGAACAGCAATAGTAGATGGTAAAACATACGCAGCTTTACTTTCTAAATCTTCTAACAACAAATTAAGGCTGCTAGATTTTAATGAGAGCACTTCTGTCTCCTAAAATAAAAAAATTATTGAAATTTAACTTTAAGTTTAAAGTAAATGAACAGAGCCAAGTGGAGAAATCTATAATTGGGACAAAGAAAACGCATACACATGCCATTGTCTCTTTAGCTACACAATGCCCAAGCACGTGTCGAGATCCTCAAATACAATAGGTTAATTGTAGACTACCCAGACCCCTTCACTTTTTATCTCCGTTGATTCTCTTTAAGTTACAGCAAAACAATATAGCACCTTTTGAGAAACTGCAACTAAGAGCTTGCTTCGAAGAAAGGTTTTGAAAGTATTTTTATACCGCATTCATACTGAGCAGTTTAAACAAGTATAGATAAACCAGGTTACCAGGTGGATTAAACTAAACCAGGTCGGTTCAGAATTTCGTGAAATTGGTTTAATCAAGGTGTAAATGCTCTTTCAGTAAAACTTTTTTGGTTTCAACTGCTTCAAAGCGAGGCTTTTTTCCAGTTTGAATTGGGCATGCGGCTTTTTCTTTTCGAACTATTTACTTTCTTCTTATTGGCTTTTCCGTCTTATTCAAGACATTAGCCTTGCCACTGTTCTTTTCCATTGATTTCGCTCATAATCGTTCTCTGTTAGTTTATCTACTGTTTTGTTCATTGGCTTCAGATCGTTATTAATTTGTCTTAGCCATGTTTGTTTTGGTCTTCCGCGGTTACCCTTCGTTTTTCTCAAATGTTCTTTGAAAGCTAATTTTGCTGGTGTTCTTTCTGGCAACCTTAGCATGTGCCCAAGCCAGTTTAATCGCCGTTTCTTTATTTCTGTTGTGATGGGTGTCTGATGCGATCTTTTATATATTTCTTCATTTCTTATTTTATCCATTAATTTGATGTTTAACATTCTACGTAGCAGTTTTCTTTGGAAGATATCGAGATTTTCTTCCAATTTCTTGGTTAATGTCCAGATCTCGCAATTGTAAAGCAGCATTGGATATACAAATGTATTAAGCGTTCTTATTTTCAGTTTTATGGATGTTTGTCTGTTGCAGAGAATTTTTCCATATTTGTTGAAGGCATCAATTGATAGTCCTTTTCTTCTTTTTATGTCTTTTTCGGTGTCTAAAATACTTCCTAGATATTTTATGGTCTTCCATTCATCGTTACTATCTGCACCAACACAAAATTCTTCAGTTTTCTCAGCATTGACATTAAGATTTCTTTGCTTGACTTTCAAAGGGAGTTCTTTCTTTATAGTGTCCTTATGTTGTTTATCAGTTGTTACATTGCCAATATCGTCAGCATATTGAAGGTTAATGCTGAAATTTTCTTTATCTTCGTTGTGATTTGCTTTGGGTTGGTCTGGTAATGTGACTGCATCTGGAGTTTGCAGCATGAGAGCAACTGCTAATGTGAAAGTAAATTCTGGAGCGCTTGCGCAGTCTCCTTGTGGTGCTCCTATGTTGGTTTCGAAGGGTTTCCCTCTTGCATTTCCAACTTGTACTGTGTATTGCATTTTATACAGTAATATGTAGAACATATGTAGCTCATCATTGTCTAAAATTTTGCCCAGATCCTCAATAACAATAAGTGACTATTTACTTACCAAATTTTAATTTTTTACAAGAGGAAAGTGTCATTTGATTAGCATAGGCGTCAAATATTTAACACGGTTAGTGTAAATGGCTATTATATCTTTCTTTTCTGAAGACTTTTCTAAAATTTTGACTATTTTCAAAATGACAGCGTATTTTAAATTTCACCTTTTTTGTAGATGTGGCGTCATCAAATTTCTAATCTTAAACCAGAAGCGCGAAAGACTTGTGCTTGATACCATATTTTAGACATCCATAAACTATGGTTTTCTTGAAAATTAAACCAAGTTTCCTCAAAAAGTTTCGAAATTATGATCGTTTTAATTTTTTTCAAAACTTTTCCTGAATTCTTAAAATAGGAGAAAACCCTCAAATTCTGAAAATATAGAAGATTTCAGAAAGTCCAACTGCAGAATTATAGCAAAGTAGCTTGACTTCCTTTCAAGCAATACAGTCCAAAGAAAGAAGTAGTAACAATTTACACTAGCCTTCTAGCAGATTTGATTCGATGCCTCTGCACATTAGATTACGAGGAAAATCTACAAATTTAAGTCGAAGCCTCCTTGACCCAACGGTTTCCTTAGGCCTTTCATTGAAATAGCAATCTACGCAGTATAAGTTTCAAATAGGTGCAATAAGCGAATGCACCTTCTTGTCGAATTTTCAACAGCTTTATTGCATTGAAATATAGCCTTAAATAGGATTAGCAACTGCCATTGCCGAGAATGTTATGCCAAATCATAAGTTGTGCATGACAGAAATGAAACACGGATTTTGCTTTCTGGGGGATCGGGCATATATTCACCCAAAACGAGGAAGGTTTCACATCTAAACTCTCTAGCTGGAGGAAAATTTACAACTTTTTGGACTCAAATATGACAGAGCAATATCAAAATATACCTTAGTATTCATATCGGTATCTAAAATATTCTTTGACACAACACCATATTGTAGAACTTTGAATACTGCTAGGTCGAACTCCCTGCAAAGGACAAAGGATAAATACCGGTCAAGTAAACATGCTGCACCACTAAAAAACTAGTCTATGTAAAGTAAAACTGTTTTTGGTCATAGAACTATCATTATATTGCAGATTACTTCAAGCTAAATATCATTCAGAAGAGCTTCGAGCTAAGAAATGGGGGTTTAATTCTATCTCATGTGCTCCACGCCTAGGCTATATGGCCAACTTGGGCCTAAGTTCCCCTCGAGCGGTTTCATTGTCAGCTTTTGGTTAAACTCTATTAGAAATGACTGGAGAGAGAAAACTGTTTTTCCAGCCGTCATCTAATTAATCTACTTTATCTAAATCTAACTTAAATACGATACGGAATTAAGTCTAACTACAGCTTTGAAATGGGGGTATTAATGAGGGAGGGCAATTGTCCCAAGGGGTAACCAATACTGCAGCACGGAGAGCTAAATCCTCCTGCAGTGTCAGTAGAATTTAGAAGGTGGGTCCTGGACGGATGTTGGCCGGTGGTCCGTCCGAGGATATGCCTACGATTGAAATGATACCTCGAAGGCGGGTCCCAGCTTGGGATGTGCCATAAGGGCGGGTCCCTGCTTGGGATATGCCAACGAACGGCGGGTCCCGAATGGGTAAGGCCGGACCATTCTGGGATGTGCCTCAGCAAATCCAATTAGATAGATGATAATGGTCATCTAATGGATTTACCTGTATCTTATTGTGTGGGTCATTAGGCCATAGGGTAGATTTTTTAGCATGCTTGAGAAAACATACTTTCAACTTTTCGCGGTCTATTGCAAAATTGGCCCATTGAGGACAATTGATTCCCACAATTGCGCATGCGCAATCCCCAAAACAAGAAAAGTTGACGAATACTGGTAAAGGCTAGCTTAACAAAAGGTTGGAAGCCTTACTGTATACATGGCTCTAATGTACCATTCATAACAGTCGGATGTCCATCGTCCTAAATCTTTTATAGATGATAATGGTCTTTAAAATGGATCAGTTATTCCAAAGGAGTCCACCGTATCAAATGCTTTCTTTAGATCAATAAAAATTAAATCAGTATATTTTCTTTTGTCGGTGTTAAGGTACCAGTCGTTAGTGTTCTTCATAAGGCAAGTAACGACTGAGTGTAGGATCTAAAGCCAGACTGATGCCGGTATATAAGCTTGTTGGTGTTTAAGTAATCATAAAACTGATCATACAAAAGTTTCTCAAAAAGGCACGAGATAAATGGTAAGACAGAGATTGGCCTGTAGTTAGATCTGTCATCCCTTTGACTCCTCTTAAAGATAGGGGCAACACGAGCTATCTTCCAGTCATCCGGGAACTTCCCCGAAAATAGCAATAGATTGAATAAATCGCACAAAGAACCATTAATAATGGGCAAAGCTATCTTCAAGAAGTAGCTTGCAATGCCATCATTGCCAGATCCATAGGAAGTTTTCGTTTTATTTAATGAAGCTGTTAATTTATCCGCCATGATGGTTGAGAAGGTAAGCTCAACGAAGGCCTATCAATCGAATACTCATCATATGACTTATAGCCTTAAAAGCACACATGATATGAACATGCGGTCCTCAAATTTGAAATCAGGAGGAAATGGGCTATCAGATGATTTAAAAGTGATGTCTGAGGAGTTGAAACAATTCCCAGGGGACAAAACCCCCTTTTCTTTGCTCAAGACTAAAAAATCCCTCTCCAGTTTCAAACTCCGCTCTTTGAGACCTTTGCTTTGATGAGAAATACAAAGTTTGAAGTTGAAAGCATTTTTTGTCGATCTGGTTTTCGGGAGTACCTAAACAAGTATAGGTTCCAAATCTTTAGAAGGGTTGATGTAAAATTCTATAACCTATTTGTTTGAACTGATGGGTTGAAAGAAACTTGATTGTTTAAACTGATGGGTTGAAAGAAACTTTAGCTACTTTGCTATAATTTTACCGTTGGAGTTTTCCGGAATCGTGAATAGTTTCGAAATTACAGCGTATTTTTTATTTCAATTCATTTGAGGATGTGACGTCATTAAATTTCTAAATCGTAAGCCAGAGGAGTGAAAGACTTGTGCTTGATACCATATTGTAGATATTTAAAAACTATGGTTTTGTTGAAAATTATACCATGTTTCCTCAAGAAGTTTCGAAATTACGGTGGTTTAACCTTTTTTTCGAAAACTTTTCTGACATTCTGAAAAAAAGAAAAGCCCTCTAATTCTGAAAATATTGAAGATTTCAGAAGAATCCAACCGCAGAATTATAGAAAAGTAGCTAAAGTTTTTTTAAAGCCATTCAATTAAAAGAAATTGGTCATAGAATTATACACCAACCTTTTTGACTTACGGAGTACAGAGTGCGAAGTCAGTCTATGGGATGGTGGGCAAATGTGTCTCCTGTCTTTCGTGGTCATGTGCAATGTGTCATGGCTCTAGGGTCGTATTGGGAAGTCAGTCGTCATGATGGAGTGTATATGATTTCAGATTTCAGATTTTATATTTCCATCAATAGCCTAGTACAAGACAATTTGTATACTTTAAGCAGCTACTGAGGAACTAAATACAACAAAACAATGAATACTATAACTCATGGAGATCATGGGTACATGACATTTAGCGGCTGAGGCTGGCTGGCTATTATCTATTATCACTGATCTGAAAAAAAGACTGGATCGAGCATCTGTTGTTCAGAAAATGAAGCCAGCAGAAATACGCGGCGGCCATATTTGTAGGTCTCACTTTGCTCTGTGAATGGTGCAAAGCCTTAGAAACGATAGAGAATAAAACTTGGGGTCCCACAAGGATCTGTCCTAGGTCCCTTGCTCTTTAACATATTCATCAATGATCTATGTCTCATGAGACTAGACTCTGAGATATGTAATTTCGCAGATGATAACACCATATACTCATGTGGGCTAGACCTACATGAAATTGTTACCAATTTGGAAAATGATCTTAGTAGATTGTTCGAATGGTTTACAAACAATGGAATGGTTGCAAACCCAAAAAAATTCCAGCTAATGTTCCTTGGTTTGAAGGGGCAGAGAGGACTACGACTTAACATCGAGGAGAACAAATTATGTGCAACAGATCATGTTAAATTGCTAGGGATTGAAATTGACAACAGATTAAAGTTTAACAAACACGTGAAAACGCTATGTTCAAAAGTCAACAAGAAAATTAGTGCCTTTTCTAGGCTAAATATGTATATTTCTAGAGAGCAGGCATTAACAATTTGCAACGCGGTTATTTTATCGAACTTCAATTATTGCCCTTTGATCTGGCTATTCTGCAATAAAGGTGCAAACAAAGAGATTGATCGTACACACAAACGTGCTCTTCGGATCCTCTATAAAGACTACGAATGTTCCATTGAAACATTGCTCGCTCGAAGTGACAGCTTTAGTATACATGTTAGAAACTTACAGAAATTAATGACGGAAATCTACAAGTCAATGAATCATCTTAATCCATCGCTTGTATGGGAATTTCATGAAAAGAAACATGTAACTTATAATCTAAGGATACAAAATCTATGTAAACTGCCACAAACTAAGACACAGGGCTTTGGACAAGAATCACTGTCTTTTAGAGGGAGTTTCCTTTGGAACACCCTCGATGACAGTGTCAAAAATGAGCCAACACTTTCGGCTTTCAAAAAGAGGATCAAACACTGGGCTGGAGATAAATGCACCTGCAAAATATGCCGCTGATTTTTGTATAAAGTATATATATATATTTTTTGTTTGTAAATAGTTGGTTTGAATTAGTATATCTATTACTACTGTAAATACCAACTTTAAATATGGATTACATTACATTACATTACATTACATTACATTACATTACATTACATAGAGAAGATTTCGCTCGTTCTGGGGGATTTGGAAAGATTTTTGAGGTTTGTACACTTTATTTTGTTCTTTCTCGTGTATTTCTTCGCAATTTTCTGTTAATTAGGCCATTTTCAAGGTATAACTAGGCCTATAGATATTTCCCGCAAGATATTCTTGTGATATACAGTGGTATGCATGTCGGCTGGGCAGTTGGTCTTACTGATCTCAAGGCAATTTGTGGTAGTTATGGGAGCAGTTTCTTGTCGAAATTACGCATCTATTAGTAACATTGATTTATAAAGGGCAGAGGAACTTATTTTTCGTTATCGGGGAGTAAAGACATAGAAGAAAGAAGAGCCTACTAACCAACTTTTCATAATATCGTTAGGAAGAAAGAATGGCCTACATTGAATGAAGATCAGCCTTGACTAACAAGTTTCCTCCCTGGACTTTGTAGAGTGACCCAACAAGACTTTGAGAAACCTGAGTTGGATAAAAACAAAAAGATGTTTGCTTTTGTATCCTGACCTCTTCTGCTCAACCTAAACTATAAATAGTTTAACACAAAAGTGTTTTACTTGGATTCAGTTTGATTAAACCTTTTTCAAGCATCTTGCAATACACATCTGAGTTGCAATGTCAACCTTTCACAGTTTCAATATATCCGAGACAAACTATATACCTTAAATATGACTTCTATTGTTTTCTATTTATTCTATCACCAGATCATATCATATCATATTTCTTTTTGATGTGGTAAAAAATGTATATACGTTTATTATTTCATAATGATGTCTCATTTTGTCCAGGTAAATGTGATAGTACAAGAACCAAAGATAGGACCAATAGAACCAAGGATTCCAGTTTCTCTTTTTTCACACTGATGGATGCCTCCTGTTTATGTTCCTCGATCAAGGAAAACATGTAATGACATACGAATTGTGGCTGTAAAATTTTCTAGAAGCTTTTAGCTGAATGAAATAGTCCAAGTTAATGGTGTTGGCACTTTTGCCACTTGCCTGATAATTTTGTGGAGATAATTTCAAACACAGCTATGATGTTCTTCATTGAAATTGTTGGAAAATTCCTCAGTGTTTGGAAATAGTGATGACTATTCTGTCATTTTAATGGATTCTATGAATGAAACTTAAAATCAAAAACTGCTGAAAAGACACAACCTTTACATTTTGTCTTTCTTAAATCAAGAATTTGTTAGTCGAATTTAAAGTTGTAGAATATTATGATAACAATACTATTATGCCTGCTGTATCCTGTCGATGATGGTATGATATGCTGCATTTGACTATCTATTGAAGATTTTGATGATTAAGCATGATAAAAGCCTGCATTAACAAAACTATCAAAGCTTGTGATGATTGCATGAAGTTGCCAGATATGCAGAGCTTGGTATGCTGTATAAAGACGGTTGTCCAGTTTACTGCAAGTCTCTGAATCGAGGAAAGCAAGAAGCATATATGCCCATATATGCTATCAAGATGCTGAGGCCGGCCTAAGTCTAACCGAAGCAACTATGACTTACTGTTGAAATATATGACAGAAATTCCCTCTCTAGCGCCAGTTTCTCATCACTGCTAGTATCCTTCTTTCTTCTGATACAAGTCTGGTGTTGGTCTTTCCCTTTTCCAGTTCACAGCGAGCTGAAGTAGTACCTCTGTCTTCGCAATTTCTCCTCATGTTCAGTAGGTCCCATACAAATGTCTACGCTACTTGGGACCTACCAATATGGCAGCGGTCAAATATCGCGGGCTTCAAAATCAGTTCGCGGCTAACAATAGGTTGCTCGATCCAGTCTTTTTTCAGATCAGTGACAGAAACGCATAGGAGCTTTGTATTCTTTGCGAAGAAATCTGCAAGGCTGTATGGTTCAAATCCAATTTTGGCACACAATCTTCTCCTTCTAATTATCTTTTAGGGCTCAAAAATTTGCTCTCTCCTCAAGATGGATATTTGTAATGTGAATATTTAATCAAGTCCGTCAGTCGCCAAAAGGCTTCCTTTCATTGAAGATTTGGAACGTATGCTACCTAAACAAAGAAGAAATGAAAGCTTCAGTATTACCTGAAGAAGCAGCGATATTGCAACCATGAAATAGTCACTTTTCCTTTGTCTTCAGTCTTATCTTCAAGGGTACTATCTTTGTCCACATCTGCTTCCTATGAAATCGATATCGCTGTTAAAGTGCATGTAATTACCGGGTGACACAAACAAACAAACAAACACACAAACACACAAACAAACAAACAAACAGACAAACAAGCAAACAAACAAACAAGGATGGGCAACAGTGTACTTAGAAAATCTGTTTTATAAATTTAAGTGACTGGCCAATAATGCAAGTCTACTCTACGATTAAGTTTTGCAATTTAAAAAACTTTTGTTATTGTTTTTTTATCTTTTTCATACTCATTGCATGATGTTTGAGCAGGTTAATCTATACAAATGAAAAGAAAGCATAGGAGAAAATGATATTTTGTTTAAAATGGTTTGGTGAAGATGGATTAATATTTTTGTAGCCAAATCTTCATCGTTTATCATTCTTTTGCTATTGATTGATAATTTTGCTTTGACAATTCGCCAATTTGTCTATTCTTACAAGACTGAAGTGTTTTATAAAATTACGGAATATTTGTGAATTGAAAAGGAAGAGAATTCTGCTAAATTCAAACAGTTATGGCCTTAATTTGGAATAACAGATCAAGTTGAAATTTGAAGATTGCCATCTTCAACAATCTTTCCAACCTCGCGAAAAAGCGACCTCGAACGTAACATGGTTTCCAATAATGCATTTTGATGACGTCACACAATTAAAAATTGAGAACAATATGAACAGCTTCATAATTTCGAAATAAATAAAAGCTTAATGAAAGTGAATGGCAAAATTATACATCCATTAGGGAAGAGATTGACGAACAGATGATGATGTTATCATAAATATCAAAATCCATCCACACAAAGCCACATTACCCAAAAAGAAGTATTTTCTCCCAGTAGAACTTGAAAACAAGGTCAAGTTTTCATCCATAAAGCTAATGACAGACACATTTGCGAGTCATTCATCGACAACGTCTGTAATCAGACAAGAGAGCAGCTATAAACTGTACTTCATAAACTTGTGAGGCTCTGATAAGGTTGCTTCTTGCTCCCCCTTAAAAGCCAGCGTACTACCTTCAAAATTCGACCTAATTCCCCAGCTTTTTCGTCTCCCCCAACGATTTATGTCCTCCCTGTCCCTTAGTTCCCGTTTTTTATAGAAATGCGCCCATGCTCTAGTCCTTTTTGGGCCCTGCTCCCTTGCTCCCTTGCTCTTAAAACCCCCATCAGAGCCTCACTTGTATAAATATTCAGAAAAAGACACACTAAACGTGTAATACGATGATACCTTGTTGGGTGAAACAACGTTTGTGGTATCAGCAGCAGCATCTTTCTGGTTGGTTTTCCTGTCAAAATCAATCGAATGGCTAGTAAGCAACGTTTATTTGTTTAACATAGGCTAAGAATATAGGAAGCAATAGAGTTCACGTAGGTCTGCACTATGATGGTTTTTGCCTCACAGTTACCTCTGAGTGCTTATTTACCGACCTCAGAAGGATGGAAAGCTGAGTTGGTTGTTGGCTTGTGATTTGTAGTTCTGACGACGAGATTCCAGCACACGCAGGTAGACACTAGCAGATTTAAAATGCTGCACCACTTGACCACACCACATCTTAGTCAAAATCTAGTCAATCTCTTTCGGAGAAATACTGTGCAAAGATTACATAAACGACAAGCATAGATGGCATTCGTAGGCCTACTCATCTCGTGTTGTATAATGGGAATGTAAATGAGTAAATATTACTGTACATGAAAACATTTCCACGACAATTTTCGTTTACAAATATCTGTCCTTTCTAGCCAACACATTGACTAATTTGTCTTCAGCGTTATACTTCATTCAAAATTTTGAGCTAAAGGGCTTCCAAAAATAATTAATCTTGAGCTACAGGGCTAGCCAGAAATCCAAAAATAATTCAGAGCGACAAATCTTTATCTACCATCATAAATTTTCGGCAAGAGTTTTTGGCCGGAAGTTTGTCCAAGCAAAAGTTGCCGTTCTTAACGTATTCTTGTGGTTAGGAAGTTAAAGGAAATATTTGAAACCTTTTTGTCTTTTTCTTTGAGTTGGCATCACTTTGAGATTGGGGAGGCTTAAATATCACAGCCTCACTGTCAAACATTGCTTGCGGAGGAGTAAAGGAAGGGATATCTGAAACAGAGGTTAAGATTATTAGAAATAATATAAGACATTTTATCGTGGGATTTATTTGAGAAAAAGAGCTAAATGTTTCCAAAAGGCTGTCAGAAGATCTCTTTGTTAGAGGCCCTTCACATGAGAAATTTCAGCTCTTGCTGAGTTCAACACGGGCTGAGTTTTAACAGCATTGCTTATGTTGCTTTGCGTTTACATGATATCTCAACACGGGCTGAGATAAGGTCACATGATATGAATGCGGTCGCAAACAATAGCAGCAGGAATGCGAGCCTCTTTCAACAAGTTGATTGATTGCGGAAATAGATTCGATCTCCTTTGTTCACATTCTAATCTTTGATTTCAACACGCCCCGAGCTGAAATTGTTTGCGCTTACATGGATATTTTCACTAATCTCAACCCGTGCTGAAATTTCAGCACAGGTTGAGTAGGCGAGTTGAGTTCAGCCGTGTTGAGTTTCAACTCGCCCTCCTTGTTGTAAAGTTACTTTAATTCGAATATTCATACCTAGCTTCTTAAATATAAAATAAAAGAAACTAATCTAATTCGAATATTTGCAATAAACTAAATTATAAACTAAATTAAACAAAGGTACGTACATATCTACAGGTATCAAAACAAATAAAACCCACCCTATCTAAGACATATTGTACTGGCATACATTGCATGTGCATTGTATGCCATTCCATTGTTTCATTATTTGTTTAAAAGTGTTGAGAGTTTCAGCTGATTTTATCTCATTAGAGAGGCTGTTCCATACCTTTGGCCCCAAAGACCTAAGACCATTAGAGCCGAAGGTTACTTGATTTGGCCTATAATGTTGCAAATCGTACGGATTTCTCGTTGAGCGATTCACTTTCATAGAAGATTTGAATTGAAATAACTGTTGCATGAAAGAAGGATTTGATTTCTTCATTGTCTTGTAGATTTCTACACAGAAGCTACGTAAGCGAGAAACATGCATAAAACATCTACCAGACTTTTGTAATAGTTCTTGATACAAACTGTTGTAATCATCATATTGAAATCGTAAAGCACGTTCTTGTATCCGTTCGACTTTATGCAGAGATTTAGCTGATGAAAAATGCCAGACAAGAGGACAATAGTTGAAATTTGAATAGAGAAGGTTCGCCCTAACTCGACCACCAATGGATTCCGACCCGTGGAACTGCCTGACCTGAAAGTTTGAAAACTGAAGGAGTTTGGGCCTAGTCTCTCCAAAAAGCGCGCGAAAGTAGTTTGCTGATATCACCTCTTTGATATTTCTTCGCTTTCACTGTTTTGTGCTGCTCACAAGAGTTACAATAATGTTTTGAAGTTGACTTACCTGCAACGAAGGTGTAAGTACAGTTCACTTTTCCTTTGATGTTTTCACACACCATGTCTATTTTGAGTCATTTCTCGATATGTCTTTCAGTTAAAATGCAATAGGCTTCAGGAATGTTTCCTCGAAGTCTTGTGGTTGCATATCCAAAGAAATTTCAAGAATCGCACACAAAATGTCAGACGCAGGGCTTATTTTCGAAGAGCACTGCAACTGACTTCATGGCGCCCCTTAAGTCCACCTGTGAAACTCTGGGAGTTCTCTAGGCTATTGATGCATTATGTGGTTGGAGGTGACTGAGGTCAAGGATGAAAAGGGTTAAAAGCGGGAGTGAAATTAACCTTATTTAGAAATCATTTTCGATGAAATTAGAATTTGTTATGTTACTTCTGGGAAAAGGACAAGTATTTTGGTGAATTAACAACGGGTTTGGAAAATTTTTAATCTATAAAAAGTATTATTTCTGCGGTAGTCATTCTTGGGTGATAGGGCCTAAGTTAGGTGTTCCAGACCTCTCCTTATTTGTGGGATTCCAGCATGACAACAAGCAAACGGATGATGCAGATCTCACTGTGAGGTTTGTAGCAAGAGTTGAGGAGCCTGTTAAAGGTGAATTTTTCTCCAAAATTTTTTTTACTTAGCGGCAAATCTTCGTTTAATGAAAAGTGGTCGAGTTAGGGCGAACCTCCTCTACACAAAACTCTGAACTAGAAGTTTTCTTGTTACGAAACCAATAAATCGTTTTAGTCTTTTCAAAACATTCAGCTGATTCGCAGCTTTTTTGCACAACTCGGAAATATGGGGGTCAAAGTTCAACTTATTATCAAGTTTGACACCAAGCAGTTTCACAGTGGATTCTGTTTTAAAGTTTTGACCCATAATGCTTATGTTGATACCAGTGGTGTCAGATCGGTCCTTCTTTACAATTATGGCATGAAATTTTTTAGGATTCGCAATCATTTCATTGTATGCCAACCAATCCAAAGCAACATTGGACTGTTCTTCCAAAATTTTCACTAGGTCAGGTATATTCTTTGAGAAAAAGCCTAGGGTATTGTCATAAGCATAGTTATAAACGGTTGCTTGTCTTACAAATAGAAAAAGGTCATTTATGTAAAAGTTGAAAAGAATTGGACCAAAAACAGAGCCTTGAGGAACACCTGACAAAATGGTCTGAAATGAACTATAAGTGTTGTTAATTCTAACACACTGTTCACGTCGCTTGAGGTAAGAATAGATATAAACTAAAGAATTTTCATCAAACCCATACGCAGAAAGTTTAGCAATTAGTAGATCGTGGGGAATGCAGTCAAATGCCTTTGAGAGATCCATTAGGACTCCGCCCACAACGTGATCTGTGTCAAGCTTAGACCTCCAAACTTCAACTAGTCGAATTAGTACATGATGTGTACTATATGGTTTCCTATAAGCAGCAATAAAAACAAAGAGAGCCTTATCAAGATGCATCACCGACTGTTTCTTAATTATTTTCTCAAAAATTTTAGAGAAAGCGTTGAGCACGCTCACAGGTCGAAAGTTTTTCTCCTTCGTTTGATCTACCCCTCCCTTATCAAAGTGGAAAAAACTGCAGCACGTTTTCCATTATCCGGGAACCTACTTTCTCGAATTGAGGTGTTGATTGCATTAGTTAAAGGTAATGCTAAGTCGTTCCCCGCTAAAGACAAAAGCCTAGGAGGTATTTGGTCTTCTCCAGTTGATTTCCCGCAGTCAATAGACTTTAGCAATAGCCAAACATCACATATTCCAACCTCTTGGAAAGAAAAAGGGTCAAAAACCTGATCTGAATGTTGTGTGGTCGCTACTATGCTTGGATGGTCATTGAATTTTTCTAGTATTTCCTTAACAATTTCTCGATCATCATCACTACCGATTGTATCTGCTAAGCTAGTCGGTTTCCTACCACTAGTTTTTTCTACGATATTTACATAGTGATTGTTAAATATTTCTGAAAGAGCCAATTCATCCGTGACAATTTTATCGTCCGTTACAAGCATTATGTCGTTTCCAGCTAACCCCTCTTTGTTGGATAAGAAAGGTTTTACAAGATTCGAAAATTCTTCATTCGACAAGTGTCCATTTTCCGTAGCCTTCTTGAAGTGAGCTTCAATTGCCTTTTTCCTTAAAGAAACACATCTATTTCGTTGCTTCTTGAACTTCAGCTCGTTTTCCTTACTAGGATTCTTGTTGAATTTCTTCTTCAGATTTGATCGAACGTAAATAGCTTTGTTTAGCTCACGATTCATACATGGGGCACTATTTCCTCTTTAATTTCAGTTTTAAGCGGAGCATGTTTATCTATCACTTTTTGAAAACGCTGTGTGAGGTTATTATATAACTGGTTAGCACCATCAAGTCTACTTCCAAACTCTAAACTACGAACGTCTGCTAAGAAACTATCCGCATTAAAATTCTTATAAGATCGGTACTTCACTTTTTTTGGTTTAAGACGGGGAATGTGTCTCTTCATAGTAGTTGTAACAAAGGCATGGTAATCACTAAGACCAGTTTCAAACACTGAGGTAGCTTGAAAGGACCTGGGCCGATTAGTTAGAATGACGTCTATCGAGGAACTATGGCTGCCAGTAAAGCAAGTCTTGCAAGATACTAGATTTGTCAGACCAAAAACGTCAAAAATATCGCATTTACTCGGTTAAGAAGATCGCGTCTATTTGCATCATAAGTATGGCAGAGCAGGAAATAGTGTTCCGTATCCTCGACACCATCATTTATCGGGCACAAAGGGTTCAAAGTATCCCTAAAATTATGCTTAAATTTGTGAAAATTTAGCTTACTAAGTCCAACACGTAGCTGCGTTAGGATGGATAAACCTTTTGGGTCATGAACACGGTAGACCAACTTTGGAGGTGGACGGATAAGTGACAATAGTTTTTTCTTGAAAATGTTCACAGAGTTAGATAGTCTAATCTCAGGGTCAAGCATTTCCCATTCCNACAGATTTGAAACTTAATAATTCCATCATTTAGGGAGTAAAGTTAGATGTTTTTTCATAGAATAACAGAAGTAGATCTGTGAAACTACAGGGAGTCTCATAAAAAGCTTCACAGATTTGAAACTTAATAATTCCATCATTTTAGGGAGTAAAGTTAGATGTTTTTTCATAGAATAACAGAAGTAGATCTGTGAAACTACAGGGAGTCTCATAAAAAGCTTCACAGATTTGAAACTTAATAATTCCATCATTTTAGGGAGTAAAGTTAGATGTTTTTTCATAATAAGCATTTTTCAAAATTCAGAGAATAACAGAAGTAGATCTGTGAAACTACAGGGAGTCTCGTAAAAAGCTTCCCAGATTTGAAACTTAATAATTCCGTCATTTTAGGGAGTAAAGTAAGATGTTTTTTTCATAAAAAGCTTTTTTTCAAATTCAGAGAATAACAGAAGTAGGTTTGTGAAACTACAGGGAGTCTCATAAAAAGCTTTTTCAAAATTCAGAGAATAACAGAAGTAAAAAGCTTCCCAGATTTGAAACTTAATAATTCCGTCATTTTAAGGAGTAAAGTAAGATGTTTTTCATAATAAGCATTTTTCAAAATTCAGAGAATAACAGAAGTAGATCTGTGAAACTACAGGGAGTCTCGTAAAAAGCTTCCCAGATTTGAAACTTAATAATTCTGTCATTTTAGGGAGTAAAGTAAGAAATGATGCGGTTTCAGAAAGCTGAAGCATGAATGTTTTCAGAATGTTTAATGTTTTTGAAAAAATCTCAAGTGCTAGGCGGGCATTGATTCAAGGAAAGCAGACGAAATTGTATGTCCTCCATGGTTCTAAAACAATGCCTTCATACAAGATGCGTTTTTCTCTTCTCAATAACATTCAGGACTTTCAGGACGGAACTGATCAAGTGTCTTCACCTTTAAAAATTCTAAGTTCATTCATTTAAGATATTGTGTTACATCCCCTGACGATAAAAGGCAAGGGATTAATGCCCATACTCAGTCATCCCAGATGAAGGTATTAGCTTTCGCCTTCATTCCCGTTGCACTGCAAACAATTACATTCAACTTTGTTATTACCACACAGAGCGTAAAATAAAATTCCTTAATTTAGTTAAATGAGGTAAACGAGGAGAAAAAGAGATTTTACATAGATTTTGCAGGTCAAAACAGTTCCTGAAAAGTCGTATTACATCTGGTAGGTTTGTCGAGGATTCAAAAATCCAGCCTGAGATTGAAATGCCTATCATTTTTGCCCATCCTTCGTCCTGCTGGCAGAAATAAAGTTCAATACACACTAGAGATATTTCATTTGCAGGGACGTCATTGATGTTGAGATGAATAAAAATAAAGGCAGACCATCATGGGATAGCCAATTACACATTTTGATATTGTAAAACGCTGTTAAAAAAATTGTGAAAAGTGGATTCAAATTTGACGTAGCCTCGTTTTTGTTTCAGTTGCTCAATGTTATCAAACTAGCGCTCATTTAATAATTGCAGTACTAAACATAGGCGTCGAATCTTTGCAAAACTCTAAAATTAATCGTGTAAAATGTTATTGCCCCATTCTTTCAAATGAATTGCTCGAAGGGGACTTTGGGTAATTTGCCATCATTCCAGAGAGAGAATTTTTGATATCATTATTATTTTTGGAATTACAGCTTTTTAACGTTTTATGAAAGAATGCATGAGAGCCCGTATCTAAAGCTTTGACAAACATTTAAAGCACCATAAATTAATGAAGAAAAATCAATAAGACCAATACAAGAAAATCTCAGTTTTTAAAGGTCTGCAAGATGGTAGCAAGCAAAAGTCTGTAGCTTTTATGGTTTATGATTTAGCAATTTGACGACGTCACATCTTCAAAACTAGCAGTAATGTTAAAAACGCTGTAAAATAGCGTAGATGTAAAAAACACGACGTTTCGAGCATGTACTCGTTATCAAGTGACTCGAAATCGAGACGAGTGAAGAGAAGAAAAGATTCGATCGATTGGAAAGAAGGTAGGATGCGACGTGACGTAACCAATATAATAGGAAATAGGAGGAAATTAGAATGGAGTGAGAAAGAACCTATCGTAGATAAATGAATTGTTTATTTAGTCCATTAGGATAAAGAGTTTTTAGGTTGAAAATTAAACGTTTCTCCAAAGTCTTGCATTTGTTGCTGTCTTGAGGCGCATACAATAAACCCAGAATGGACATGTCGGCAGTTGAATAGTTGGTTGAATTGTAATGTTTTGAGATGTTACTGTCGGGATAGTTTTTGTGGTCTTCTTCAAGGTGGGTTTTGTGTTTAACATTCCTCGTGTGTTCACCAAAACGGTTGTTGATCTGTCGGGAGGTTTCGCCGATATAAAAAAGATTGACATTTGGTGCAGACGATGCAATAAATGATACAGAATGAAGAGCAGGTAAAGTTAGATCTGATGTGGAAGGATCGGTTTTGATTAGTGATAGTGGTCGATTGGTTGACGTGGGTGCAGGTCTGACAGAGGTGATGTTGGCAGGGGAAAGTACCAGGCTGTTGTGCAGTTTTGAGGTTGGTTCTGACGAGGGAGTCCTTTAAATTTTTGTCTCTGCGAAAAGCCATAAGTGGAGGTGCATTGAAGATGTTATTTGTGTCAGTATCGTCAGTGAGAATGTTGAAGTTGTCATAAATGATGTTCTTTATGCTGTTGTTGAAAGGGTGATAGGTCAGGGTGAAAGGAATGCGGTTGTTGCTGTTTTCGTTGTTTGATGGTAATTTTAGCGTTGTCTTGAGAAAGATCTTTAACTTTATTGAATGCTGCTTGAGTGGTATGATCAGGATAGTTGTTACGTTTGAAGAAAGAAGACATTTCAGCTGCTTTTGAATTGAAGTCATCATCATCTGAACAAATACGGCGCGGCGGAGGCGGCGCATTTGGGAGTAGGGGATGGAGTCATTGCATTTCTTCGGATGTGATGACTCGTAGTTAAGAAGGCAATGGGCATCTGTAGGTTTGTAGTATATAGATGTAGTAATCTGGTTGTTTTTGATGCTGAGAAGGATGTCCAGAAATGGCAAGCTTTCTTCGGTGATAGAGTGAGTGAATTGTAAGGCTGGATGAAAATTGTTGGTGTAGTTGATGAAATTCTGCAGGTCGGCCAAGGGAAGAGAGGTGGTTCCGACGATGTCGTCGATGTATCTTTTGATTAGGCAAGGCAGAAGACCATCATAGGATTCAAAAATTAGCTGTTCTTGGTGGTCAACGAAGAGGCAGGCATAACTTGGGCCAAGTTTACTACCCATAGCCACACCAGATGTTTGAAGATAATATTGGTTATTGAATGAAAAGGCATTAGTAGTAAGGACCAATTCAGCAAGGCAAAGAAGAGTGGTAGTAGGTGGGCTTTTAAGGCGTCGTTTGTCAAGGAAAAACTTCAGTGCTTGTAGACCATCGTTGTGGGGAATGCATGTGTAGAGTGACTTAACATCCATGGTAAAAAGATATTTGTTTGGTCCTGTGAATCTGAATTCATTGAAGATGCGAAGGGCGTGAGAAAAATCTTTGAGATAGGTAGGAAGATCTTGGACGATTGGTGTGAAGATTGAGTCAAGATAAGCTGCTATGTGAGATGTAGGGCATTATTATTATTATTATTATCAAATTATTTACAGTTGGTACAATATATAGTAATAAAACTAATTCAAACCAACTATTTACATACAAAGAAAAAATTACAAAAAGTTCATTTTTGATCCTCATTATCAACTATTGTTTTTTTTTTTAACTGCAGATCTTGCATGTGCAATTTTGCCCATTCCATTCTTTGGTCATCCTTTTAAATATTGCTGCTGAGTTTGCATTTTTTATAGTATCAGGCAAAGTGTTCCAAAGTAGAGCTCCTTTGAATACAAGTGAATTATTTCCGAATGTCCTTGCATTTGAAAACGGCTGATACAGTTGGGGCAGGAAACGGCTGATACAATTGGGCGGCCAGGATTGTTTGGTTTATGAATCTTGGGCAGCATATAAGAAACAGAGGTCCTCGGATGATATTAATATGCTACATTACTACGCTTTAGAAAATGTTTTATTTGTTTTGCTAGAATATGCAGGTCGAGAGATGTATGAATTGAAAACTGAGAAGCTTTGTACGAGACACCCTGTATTTATCGGGGTTGATACGAAACGAAATCTGACAAACTTCGGCTTTCGCGTACAAATATCCTTAATCAAAGGATTTTGGTACATCAAAAGCCATTGGAAACTTCTGTCTGAATCGACGCCAAGAGTAAGGGAGGGGAGAAGAGTCACAATCTTATCGTCGAAATAACCCTTAATGTGGTCGAAATCGGTATATGACTTGTTCTTTAGAATACCAGTTGATTTACTCGTAAATAAAGAAGAAGCACATAATTTTACCTTGTAAACATCTTTCAAGCATGTTACCAAGTACTGATATTGTCTCCAGCCGCGAGAGAATCTTTCCTTTTGTTTCTGGATCTTCTTGAGTTGAGAATGCATTCACAATCTAGGGAAGATCATAAAATCTATTCTTTTTATTGCTCGCTATTTAGCTAAAAATTAACGTTTGAATCATTTCTTTTTGTCTAATACTTTATTCTACGTAACATATCGTCCCAGTTAAATCTTCGTAAGGTCATTTGGTATTTCCAAGTCTTGGTACTTGGCCTATTAATTGTCTTCATTAGCTATTATGAAGCAAACCTATCAAAAATTAGGCATCAATCGAAAGATCTCGAAGAGCGGATTTTGAACTTTAAGAGAGATTTGAGTTTTGAGCTCAGTAAAAAGGGTTTTGTCCTTTGGGAATTCTAGCAATTTTTTTCCACTTTGTAGAGACATCAATTGCATGCCATCTGAAAGTATTTCCCCTTGATTTCAAACCTGTTAATCCAATTTCTCGTGAATTGCATAATTTGGAAATACATACTAAAAATTGGAACCTACTGACCCCTATGAATCCTTAAAAAATCTAATTATCATTTGACTTATAAAGTGGAAATTACAAATGATATTAACAAGTGGTCTTCAGATTTTGAATATGAGGAAATAGGCTTCCAGATGGCTTAAAATTGATGCCTCTGCAATTTGAAAGAAAAAAATTGCTTGGATTTTGTAAGTTTTTACCAAAAAAAGTTAAGTCGCGAGGTGTTTTAAAGGTACATACATTTAACAAATCATCATAATTCGATTGGGACTTTGATCTTCACACCTTCTTTTCGTATGATTAGGCCAAAGACCCAATTATTCTCCAGCTACAACTTATCATTGTGATAACAATAAAAGAGCATATTACCTCTCTTAGCCAATTAATGGAAACAAATAATGCATTGCACATGAGCTCTTTATCGCTGGAGCTCAGGGTGTCTAGTTTATCCACAGTGTCCAATCTGAATAGAATTAACGGACAACCTAGGGACAGACAGATAGTTCTGTGACAGAAAGATACACAGCCTGAAGAGGAGCCAAGAGTCTGCTGCTTTTAATATATCGCAACCAAAACTCAATAAGATAAATGCTCAGGGAGGGGGAGGGGTACCTTGACCTGTAACCTGACGGAGACGTGCCATTTTGCCTGAGAAAATGGTATCCATAATTCGGCAAACATTCGTTGAAAATTTCAGGTTGATAATTCCACAATTTGATGAAAAAATTCCCGAAATTCTCGTAATTTTGCGAAATTTCTCCAGAACAGCACCAATAATCCCGCAAAATGTCTTAAAACCATACCCATAGTTTCTCAATTTTTGGAAAAGACCACCCTACAAAATGACACGTCCCCGTGCAACTAGCAAACTAAGACCCCTCTATCCTACCCGAGGTTAAACCGACGGAATAATAGAATTGCAGAGCAGTCCTGACTATACGTACTTATAGAAAGGTGGGCTATGTAAAAACAATGACCTTCTTTTAAATGTTTGCCAGAAAATTAGAAAAATCTAAAAATGTGAAATATCTAGCATAAAATGCAACGTATAACAGCAATTTAATGACCTTCGAGTTTAAACAGCTCATCACAGCTCATCTAAACATGTGAAATATCTAGCATAAAATGCAACGTATAACAGCAATTTAATGACCTTAGAGTTTAAACAGCTCATCACAGCTCTCCTAGCCAAGATAATGAACCATTATTTCTTTCGAACAATCAAGTTAAAGCGAAACTAAGAAGTAAACTTTGCTGTCGATATACAATTGACATTCTAGTGCAGAATATTGAACACAGGGTATCATTAAAAGAGCACGGCGAGAAGATTTTTATTCTAAAAAATTATGACATTTTGGTTCCCTGAAGGGGGCTTTCTCCCTCAGGAAGTGTTCGAGGTTCTTTGCTGTTGGACGCTGCAATAAAAATTCAACTTTTAATGAAAGCCTGCTGTTTACTGGTTTGGTACCGGGTGTCCCAAAAAAGTACTTCCGTTCGAAAAATCACCAAAATTTTACTACATGGCCGATCTTTTTAAATTTATTTTTTGGCAAGTAGATCAAAGACCAAATTACTTTCCCAGGTATAGCTGATCTTGTGATTGGCTTTAAAATTAGCAAATTTAGCTCTTTTTAGGGCTGCCTGGTGTTGAGGCATACTGCAGAAACACTGATGATTACCAGATCATTTCTTTTTTGTATATTAAGCTTCTGGTTTGGCCATAAATGTCAGAAAGAAACGGAAACGATCATTGGAGACTTGAAGGATAATGAGAAATCTCAAAATAATGGCTCTTAGGCAAGATTTACGAGGTTGCTTAAAGAGTATAGCTCAGAATAAGGTTTTTGAATCTGTCATTTTATACCCTTAAGTAATGAAAATACTAATTTTATCAGTTCTAATTATATTTGGATCATTGACAAAAGAGATGGAACAGAAAATTTTATGATTGGTTTGACAATCGAGTTTTGATGATATTCTAAACAGGAGTCCTTCTTTTTGGGACACCCGTTATATGGAAGCAGAATTGTGATTTTCATCCGCTACCTAAACTATTACCCCTTCCCCCTCCTTTGTCGCTCGAACAAGGATTCATAATTTTACATACACAAAAACTGGACTAATGTTCTGATCTGTTTTGGTTTTCTGTCGCCGCAATCACTGCACAGCATTTAACGAGTTACAGTGAAAGATTTTCCTCTTTATGGTAAAAAACATTAATTTTTGTACTCACAGTTTGTTTGCCATCTTTCCGCACTGAACACATTAATTTTGCGCCGTTTTATCATTGAGGCTCACTTAGGCCATCCGCTATTACAATCAATGACTAGGTAAACGTCGCAAATTCGGTCCGATTTCTATGTATGTATGTACGAAGCGTCGTAGTTAGAGCGTCCGGCAGTTCTTTCAATAGCGATAACTACGATGTTGTAATCATTCTAATATGGAAAATTTACAACAGCACGGCGCCGTCTGTTACACTGAAAGCTCATCAGTAAACGATAATTGCCGACACTTCATTATTCAGCGGTACAGTTTATGAACATGACTTACCTAACAAGGCATCAATTCCTTCTAAGCTTCTTTGGTGCTGAACGCTCTCACACGTAGAAAGAAGACGGAACAATGGATTCATGTAAATGACATTGGATGCTTTAGAGCTTGAAGAGCTGTGCAGATAAAACAAACCTTGAAAATTGCCTCAAAAAGAAAACCACCGGATGTCCCGAACTACGGAAACGTCTGAGAACAGCAAAGGACAGAAAACTATGGACATCCATGGTCAACGTTCTTAAAGAGTATGGCACATAAAGAGGGAGAGACTGGATGTCCCAAGAAACTGTATACAAGGTTGAAAAATGAACGGTAGGATTACAGTAAAACAACTAAAGTTCCTTCAAACCCATTCAATCCAAAGAAAGAGGTAATAACAATTTACACTTTAGCAAATTTTTAAAGATTTGAAACCTATGCTGTATCAGTCACTTTTAATCTGAGAAATCTAACACCATGATTTCTCCATCCAGATAAATTCTTTTAGCACGACCAAACATTAGGACCGCCGAACTTACACAGTCTTGCTGAGATAACAACGGCAGATTTTGATAAAATAGCATTCCTTACCCGGGTCTCTTGACGACCCCTTTTCTCAAGCACAACAGTTAGTCACCCATGTTTCAGGGCATCTTACGCGGCTTGTTTTGTTTACATTGATAGCTTGATAATCGGCCATAAAAATCATGTTATCTGTAATCACTAATCGCTTTGCACTGGTGTGTCAATCAAAAGAAACTGATGCTATTGTTAGAAAATCTGCCGTTTGTTTGCACAGATACTATCACAGGGAAACCAGGAAATAATTGCCGCTAAAAAAATTAAACTTGATTAGCCTTTCTTTGTCCCTCCCCTTTGCGTTTTGATGCTTAGTCATTTTGTACCTTGGTCTCCTGTCCTCTACTTCCGTATGAATAGGTTGCGCAATCGTGGAGCACAGGAGCCGAAGGTGCAAACATGACCAATAAAGGCCAACCGCTGTTTAATTTTTAGCAGGAAAAATTGTCTTGCTTTCCCTGCGGTACAATTCGAAGAAACTACAACATTCTATTTAATGGATAACAATGATAATGATCAGTAACTAAAATGATTACCTTGAAGAAGAGCATTGCTGATCATTGATCTGGGCTTTCAGTAAAAGGGGGAATAAATTGACAGCAATACCACCCTCCTCAGGCTCATCAAGATCATATGCCAATTGGATATTATCTCTAGTGAGGAAATAAAACGTGATGGGAATAAGGAATCAACAACATCATACAAATGTCATATAAATACGAGAAATGCCAACACACATTCTCCGTGTTCAAATTTCCCTAACATCTCTGCCTCACAGCAATGACTTGAAAAGTTTTACCACGTGCTATCGTCTTGGGAGGATGATATGGCACGGAATAATGTTGCTACGTTCCTAGGGATGGCGCTTTTATCCTCCCCAAAAGAAAACACGTGCTAAAACATATATAAGTCATTGCTGTAAGGCAGAAATATTAGGGGAATTTTAGGGCGATGTTATGCTGTTTTTAAAGGTTTCTTAAAGGGGCTTTCTCGAGGAAATCCCTAATAATTTCAGAATGGAGTGGCCGATTTCAGTCAGGTAAATCTTGAAACTTATTTGAACATGTCTACCATTAAATGATATATTTGCCAATATTATTGCCTTGATACCCAAGGAGCAGTGGCCTTTCAAATGGGAATTTTTTTACTAATAAACTTCTTATTTACTGTTGGTACGGTAACTACTGATAGTTCGTACTCTTTAGAAGAGTGAGCTAATAAAAACCAACTTATATACATACTTTATACAGCAAACCATAATATTTTACAATCAACAGCATAATTTACAATTGCATCCTTCCCCACCCCATGTTTAGATTTTTTGCAAAAGAAAGGGACCGTTTCGCTGCTCTTTATCACATCAGGTATGCTGTTCCAGAGTATACTACCCCTAAAACATATAGAGTTCATGCCAAAGGCCACGGTGGATGTGCTTGGAAGAAAAACTGTGTCCTTTATTCTGAGATTATATTTGACCTCTCTTCTCTGGAATAACTCCGAAAGAAATAGAGGGTTCACATGATGTAATGTTTTGTAAATCTCTATCATCAGTCTTTGTAAATTTTGAACATGAACAGTTTTTTCATTATTTCTGACAAGAAGCTCAGCAAATGGTGCATCATAGTCGTCAAACAAAACACGTAGTGCTCGTTTGTGGATCTAAAAATTGTAACTTACTGTCCTTTGATGCTGTCTGTATCAACAAGAAATTCATCTTGAAAACTAGCCACAACGCATTCGGCAATCCAATGCTAAGGGACGAAAATGAGAGAATATTTGTTTTGGTAGTAAGAACAAAACTGCTTTATGTCAAATATAAATACCGGGTGAGTCAGAAAAAACAACCCCCATTTGAAAGGCCATTGCTCCATGTATATCGAGGCAATGATATTGGTAAATATATTGTTTAACAGTGGACATGCTCAAATAAATTTTAAATTTTACCTGACTGAAATCGGCCACTCCGTTCTGAAATTATGAAGGATTTTCTCAAGAAAGCCGCTCCAAGAAACCTTCAAAAACGGCATAAAATCACGACCAAACTTCCCTCATATTTCTGCCATACAGCAATGGTTTTTACATGCCTTAGCACGTGTTATCCTTTTGGGAGAACGAAAGTGTCACCCTGGGAGCATAACAATATTATTCCGGATGATTTCATCCTCTCAAGACGATAACACGTGCTACCGCATGTAAAAGCCATTGCTGTAAGGCAGAAATATTTGGAAAATTTGCTCGTGATTTTAGGCCTGTTTTGAAGGTTTCTTGAAGGGGCATTCTACAGAAAATCGCTCATAATTTCAGAAGAGTGTGGCCGATTTCAGTCACGTAAATTTTAAAATATATTTGAACATGTCCACTATTAAATAATATATTTACCAATATTATTGCCTTGATATCCAGGGAGCAGTGGCCTTTCAAACGGGGATTGTTTTTATTGACTCAACCGGTAGAATAGAAACAGTTTCAAATTTTCAAATCGATATCGCAAGGGTTTTCACACAATTAAAAATCACCACTGAAAAATTAAATCTTCATACAAAAATGCGAACATAATCTTTTGAAATACATATCAGGTGACTCACACAGAGGTGGAAAAATTATCGGAATCTGGGAACGCAGTTCATAGAGGTTTTTTTAGGTGTAAATGTTCACAGAAATTTTGAAATGACACTTTGAACTCTAATGATAAAATAGATATAACTTACTGTCATAAAAAAACATTTCTCCAGGTTCCCTGTTTCTACCGGGTGTCTAAAAAACAGGTACCCCCTTTTAACTGGAAAAAGGAACGAAATGATAAAATGTCAGGACTTTTTGACTGCTCAACTAAATTTGTTAATCTTCAACTTAAATGCACGTACCTTGCATTTATAAATCGTCTACCAAACACCGGAGATACGAGCTCCCAAAGTCAAAATTTTGAGTGCACCTGAAACTAGAGGTTTTGAGAAAGGGCCTAACCATGATTTAATTTCATAGGCATTTTCCAAATGAATTTTCAACTTTTTTTCTTTTAGTTTTTACTTTTGAAAAGAATTCTACTATGAGATGCTTCAATTGTTCTTGAAATCACTTTTCTTTTGAGGACAAAATCGTTCCTTCCATTCCATTGAAAAGTTATTTGCATCAAAGAAGAGGAAAAGGAGCGCATGCACGCTAATTTTGGAGATGTGGCACGAGTTTATTATTCTCGCCACATTTTTCTCCAATCTGTTTAATTAGGGTCATGGTTAAGCGTCTATGATTCTTTTCAAAAGCAAAGACTAAAAATAATAGTTTAAAATTCACTTGGAATATGCTCATGATATCAAATCATGGTTTAGGCCCTTTCTCAAAACCTCTGGTTTCAGGTGCACTCAAAATTTTGACTTTGGGAGCTCGTATCTCTGGTGTTTGGTGGACGATTTATAAATGCTAGGTATGTGCATTTAAGTTGAGGATTAACAAATTTAGCTGTGCAGTCAGAAAGTCCCGATATCTTATCATTTTGCTCCTTTTTCCAGTCAAAAGGGGGTACTTTTTTTAAGACACCCGGTACTTAAAATTTAATTCTGAATTCTTTACTTTATTCTTAAAAGATCTACCAAAATATTAAATTTGATTGGAAAGAAATAAGGCAGTGCTAGGAAGATTATTGCAAAGAACAGAAGTTCCAGGGATGAATGAGATGTAATAAGAGATTTCAAGTTTTGGAGGTGGCACGCAGTATTTGTGCTGGATAAGGTTAGACCTACTACTTACCTGCTTTAACTGAATAGAACATTTACCCTGCCCTCTCAAGGAGTCTGATTTTAACTTTCAAACGTTGATTACCACAATGTATGATAAATAGGCTTTAGGATTTTTACATCTTGCAGAATTTTGCAGAAATGTTTCAGCCTTAAACCCAGGCTTACAGAAATGACAAGTTTTTCCATTTTTGGACTCAAAACAAGTTGCACAGTTTGGAAAATTGTGGAAGCTTATCTTGGTGGCCGATTTTATAGAATCTTGATTTAATCTACTGATAAAAGTCTCATTTAGAGGTTTAGACCAGCTTGAAAAAAAAGCGAATATTATGTACAAGTCAATAAATGGTCTTGCACTGGAATATCTGTCCAAGCTGTTTATAAAGAACTCAGCTCATAATACACTGAAACTGAGAAGCACCGAAACTGACTTGCATGTTCCAAACAAACTATCCTTGAATGTCCTTAAGACGCACGCAATGGTAGTTGGATCCCGTCCAAAGCTTAAAATGATTTCTGATGAAGTCGTTGAGCAGCCTTCCTTCTCTATAAATGGCACTCAGATAAAGGTCTTTGAGAACACTAAATACCTCGGTGTTCAGTTGGACAGTCATCTTGTTTGGGATGAGCATATAAACTGTATGAGAACTAAAGTCTCTCGAGCCTTCGGTTTTTTGAAGTATGCAAAGAAATTTCTCCCAAAGCAAACGCTAAATAAAATGTACAGAGGAATTGTTGAGCCCCATTTTCGCTATTGTTGCTCAGTGTGGGGATGTTGTGGGAAAATTCAAATTGAGACCCTCCAAAAGTTGCAAAATCGTGCTGCCAGAATTGTTACAAATAGCAGCTATGATGTTTCAGCAGCTAGTCTGATTAAGAGGTTGAAATGGCGATCAATTTCTGACATTATTCAAAATGAAACAGCGACTATAATGTACAAGTCAACAAATGGTCTTGCTCCGGAATATCTATCCAAGCTGTTTATAAAGAACTCAGCTCATAATACACTGAGACTGAGAAGCACCGAAACTGACTTTGCGTGTTCCACTCTTCAAAACGTCAAACGGGCAGAAGTCTATTTCATTTCGTGGACATAAGCTTCGGAACAAATTAAGCTTGGATGTCAAACATGCACCCTCTCTTCCTACCTTCAAAAAAAGGTCAAACGAGTCATTGCAGAGGGTTTGATCTCATTTTTCTTTTGACTTAGTTTCGTTTAATTTTGTTATGGAAATTTTTAGTTTTTTTAAAGTGCTATTTAATTTAATTTAGCAACATACGGCGCCCCGTAAAGCAGTCTCAACAAGACCGACGGGGCTACCCTGGTTAAATAATGTCAAATGAAAAATGAATGTCAATATCAGGCGTCATAAAAGCATCTGATTGTAATATCCGTTGTATAACATTTGGTAGGCCTCAAGAAAGACCGGTCAGTATTTCACCAGCGAAACAGCCTTTATAGATTATTTGTCATCGGAGAGGGGGTAATAACTATGTGGCATTTCTATAAGATAATACAGTACTGTGCCAGCTGTAATGGCTGTCAAAGTATAGAAAACATACCACAATCCTTTTATCAAGATCTCCAGTTGCTACGATGCTTGACAACTCATCGTAAAAAAGAGCTGCAGCTTCAGGGTCTTTGCAAATGCATGTTTTCGCCATTTCGAGAAGATTGATTACCTGAAATTTTCATAGCAAAAATAAATTAAGAGTTTTTGGTGAAAAGGAGTTCTTAAATACGCACTTTTAATATGCAACTTCAATCAGTCTTTAGTACCGAGCGTTTGAATGTTTCAAGAAAAACTTTCCACGAAAAGTTTCTTTTAGGTTTCTTTGTTGTGAGTACAAAATTAGGGAAAATACTTCAGTTGTTCCAACGCATTCCATTGTAAAGGAGATCACTCATGAATAAAGAAGAAATAACATCTTTATAGTAAGAATCTTTGAATTTAGCTTTTAAAACTTCCTTAATGCTTCTCATGGTAGCACTAGAATTTCTTAAAATCTTCCTCATCGTAAAAAAAGTTTCTTGTGAAAGAATTCCTGATGAAATAAATATTTGCCGATGTACTTCAACAGCAATAAATTAGTTTAGCCCGTATGCAGCCACGAAAGTCCGCCAAAGACCAGACTTCGGAAGAGGAATGTCCAGGGCTGTAGGCAGGACATAAGTAGCTCTCCTCCTTAGCGCATTCTAAATTCTAAATGACCTAAACCAGAGTGCATATGAAAATAGGCCTCTTATTTATTGATTTGCAGACAAATGCTAAAGAATAGGAAAATCTTGAGGTATACAAAGACCAATTTGCAAACAGCATTTTTTTAATAAATTCTTTTGTTTCCTTGCTTTGATAAAAAGAAATTTGGTCCAAACTCCTTTCCGCACGCTATTGGCCTGGGTAGCAGACAATGCAGTAGGAATAGAGGGTAACCGTAGTGAACTAACTGTACGTTGGGTTGAAGCAGAGTTGTTGCAATGATAAAATTGATTAAAAAAGATGGTCGATCCTAAAATTTTGCAAATGACTGTAAGATCACTTTCAATTAATCCAAAAGCATATTTTATAACAGACCAATTGAAATGAAAAAGAACGGGAACCAACCTCTTTAAGAACTCCACTCTGCAATGCTTTTACTGCTTGAGAGCTTGATAAATCCATCGATTCATCACAATTAGATGCACTGCAAAAACAAAGATAAAGAGATGAAAATTGATTAATTAATAATCTTAATAGTTAACGAAAACATAGCATAGGGCTCCAATATTTCAAATCTTTAAAAAGGTGGGTGTAAAATTCTATTACATTTTTCTTTGAATTGAATGGCTTGAAAGGAACTTAGGGCACCTTGCTGTAAATCTGCCATGGAAATTTTGTTATAACTTGATTATTTTCAAAACAGCGTTTTTATTTTTGTTGAAAGAATTCATCGAAATTTTGCAAAAATTAAAATCATCGTAAATCCTAAATCAATATTGGAAAAATGATATAATCCCCAAGACAACTATAGTTTATGAGGGTCTACAATATGGTGGCAAGCAGAAATCTGTCGCTCTTCTGGTTTAGGATTTAGAAATTTGATGATGTCACAGGATCAAATATAATAAATGCCGCCATTTCGAAAATAATGACGATATCAAAAAATCTCCACGGCAGATTTACAGCAAAGTACCTTAAGTTCGTTTCAAGTCATTTAATTTAAGGAAAAAAGGAATAGAATTTTCCACCCACCTTTTTAAAGATTTGAGCCCTATGATCGAAAACATACAATACCGGGTGACCTAAGTAGCAAAGAATTTTAAAAACTTATCGAAATTGAATTATTTTACTGATCTTGCAAATCTCTTCGTGTGCTGCTACAGCGTCAAAGACCAAATTAATTTCAGAAATAATTTTGTTATTCCTGATTGCATGGAACCACAGCAAGAACTTGATCTGTGTAACTATAAGTTAGATTTCATTGAAAGATCAAAGCAAACATCCTTGAAACCGGTCACTCGCACTATTATCTACAATCGTCAAGAGGTACCGTCAAGCGGGGTGACTTTGATCACTCAGCCCTATATAACTTTAATCTCTTCATGTCAAACCAGCCGCTACGCAGGGGCCATTGATAAAACAATGTCCAAACTGGTATAATTCTCAAGATTTTATTACACTGGTATAATAAAGATTCATATGATTAAAAATTTGCATGCCAGCAACTAACGGCCAACTTTACATGACATATTCAAACTTATAATAGACCATTTAGCTATTCTAAATAGGAGTCTGGATCGAGCGATATTTTCATACATTTTTATACGAAGTGTTCGATTGAGTGGCGTTAGCGCTTCTATCACTGTTGTTCACATTCGAAAATTCTACAAACTGTATAAAAATATCGTTGGATTCAGACACTTTTGTAGAATTCATACAGACGACATGTCACGTGACTTGATCAATTCGCGCTCGAAAACACGACGCCATCTTGTTTTGGGGTAAATCTTCAGAAAATTTCTATAGGAATCTATAGAAAATTTGCAAAAAGTTGCATAAAATTGCTCCTCTATTCTACCTTACCATAGTGAATAGGGAAAGGATAGGTAGCAATTATCAGTCAGACCTAAACCTATGAAATAAGCACACGAACATGCTGTTTTTAAAAGCAAAACAAAAATTTAGGCCAAGAAAGCTGTGAGAAACTTGCCTTTGCAACAATAATATTGTAAACAGCGGCACAATCTCCCTCAGTTGTGAGTTGCTCGTCGCTTCTTTAAAGTCAACCTTCCTTTTCGACGTTCGCCTATCTCTCTACTAAAGTTTTTGAATAATTTGAGCAGCTTCCAAGCTTTTTGAATTTATTCATTGCGATAAATAAACGAGACACTCCCCGTTCGACGCTATACTTTGTAATGGCTTCATTAGAGTGTCTCGTTTATTTATCGCAATAAATAAATTCAAAAGACTCGGAAACTGTTCAAATCATTCAAAAACTTTAGCAGAGAGATAGGCGAACGTCGAAAAGGAAGGTTGACTTTAAAGAAGCGACGAGCAACTCACAACTGAGGGAGATTGTGCCGCTGTTTACAATATTATCGTCGCAAAGGCAAGTTTCTCACAGCTTTCTTGGACTAAATTTATAGTTTCCTTTGAAGAATAGCTTATTCGTGCAATTATTTCATTGATTTGGGTCTGACTGACGATTGCTACATATCCTTTCCATATTCACTATCGCAAGGGAAAATATAAGAGCTGTTTTATGCAACTTTTTGCAAATTTCCTATAGAAACCCATTGAAATTTTCTGAAGATTTACCCCAAAACAAGATGGCGTCGTGTTTTTAACGCTGCTGTGACGTCATGCCGTCTGTATGAATAGCTAAAAGGTTTATTACCTCTGAAAAGGGTTGCTCACCAAACACGAAATTCATTCAGACCTGGTGGCATTTATAACTAAAGATCATTTGGATTTTGAAAGAGGACTACTAGAGTGCTCTCCTTCAACTTTATAATTGCCTATCTTAGAAAAAAGATTTACGACATTAAATCCCCATTGGGTTCTTACTTGCTGATCAACTGTACTTACTTACTTACGTACCTGCGGGCTGACTTTGATCACTTGTTCATGGCCGCAAAATAAGTGGAAAATAGCACCAAACTATCGTTTCCTTTTTGCATATTATAATTCTCATTCACAATGCTCTCATAAAAAGTTCTGTTACATTTCTCCATTTCTGATCGGTAATATGAAGGAAAAATGTCAAAGATTGATCAAAATCATAAAAAGCTTGACGGTAGCAATTTTTGATCCATGCGGTACAATATTTCACTTGCCCTTTTCTATTGTAGGAATAGAATGGATTAATGATTAGAAATTATCACCTGGTTTTGGACATGTTGGCTGCAATCATGACAGAACCAATGATTCCAATTCTTCGATATCTACAAAAACATACATTGACATAAAATTAGCAAGAATTATCACAACGAAAAACATCCTTCTGTACAAGTAAATCATCATCATTAACTTATTTATACCGGGTGAGTCAGAAAAATGTTTAGATGTTTGAAAGCCTGTAGCTCTCAAACCATTCATCAGATTCCAATAAACTGATAATGCTTGTGTAGCTAGCATATCAATTTAGACAAGACAATTTAGTTTGTCAAAATCGGTCGTCGTATCGTTCTCAAATTACAAGCAATTTTATAAAAAGCTTCATCTCAAAATCGTTGGAAGCAGGCCGCAAATTCTTGATCAAATTTGCTACCAGTCTAGTCTCATGACAATAGAAAATAAACGAAAAAAGGCTAAATGACAGTCCCAAGTGTATGTAATTATACAACAGCTTCTTCATATACCTATTAAATGCATGGACAATAAGATAGAAAGATAGAGTTTGATTATGATAGCTTTGGGGCTAAATTGTTGGCAAATTTTATAAAGGATTTTAGGCCTGTTTGAAAGGTTTTGAGATGAAGCATTCTATAAAATCGCTTGTAATTTGAGAACATACGACCGATTTGACTGACTTAATTTTTCTTATCAAGTTGATATCTTAGCTACACAGGTATTATCAGTTTCTAGGAATCTGAAAAAGCTACGGGCTTTCAAACGTCCAAACATTTTTCTGCTCACCCAGTAGATGAGTATAATTTACTAAATACTATAGTTTGACACTAGTCACAGCAAATCGCCTGATAAGATCAAAATGAAATGAAAATATAACAGTGCACGCATTTGCTATAGACAATTATTGATATTTAGATATAGGCAATAAAGTCTGATTCGAATTCGAGTTCTAAATCCCCATGCGATACCGAGATGCAATGCGAACAGCACCTCTGCATTCGACTGGGGAATGGTCTATTCAAATCCGTGTCAAAAGGTTAGACGGATCAATCAACCAACTTCGATCTCCGCCGTTTGCATTCGAAATCCGCCATTTAACAGAAGAATGTTGCTCGTTCCACAATATTTTCCTAAATAGCTATAAGGCCTTTAGCAAATCAGATCGCCCAAGAAGCGCATATTTTGTAACAATAGCACCAGTTGCCTTTGATTGACAGGCCAGTACAAAGCGATTAACAATTGCAGACAAAGGGATTTCTTCGGCTGATTAATCAACCGCTGAATGTAAACACAGCAGATTGCAAAAGTTGCCCTGAAACTTAGGTCGATAATTTAGTTGTTGTGCATGCGAAAAGGGCCAATTAAGAGAAGCTGTGAATTTGTATCAAAAGTAAAAAGATAGATTTACATTTATGCTAGACTTATACATCGTCGTAGTTTCGCTTTGCCTGAACTGATACATCGCTACAATTACGACTCATGATCTAACTGTCAGTTCAGACGACAACCTCATGGCCTAAGCTATTTAATCGAAAATACCGATGATAAAACGCTTCAGAATTCGAGGTTCCGGGACTTGAACATGGAAACACTAGTTAGTCTAGTACTTACAAGAATGTTTCCTTGCTGCAAAAAGTTTAAATACCTGACATTTTTCTGCAATAACCTTCCTGTTTATCGGCAAATTAGATCAGGTAAATCTGCTCGAAGCTGCGAGAGTCAATGTCTGTCGGATTTGCTGTCATGACAACTTGATCAACCAATCAGAGCGAGTTATTTGAGTGCTATTCGCCCATATTTGGCTCTTTACTTGCTCTCGACTGCAAATGCTGCTCTCTGATTGGTGATACATAAAAGTGTCGTGGCTGGCCGCCTCAACTGACAGCTAGATCATAAGACTACATTGATGCCACCTCGATTGTATTTATCTCATTCAGACGCTGAGCATTAAATTTTTCAATCACATACAAAAATACACGAGAATTGAATTTACTACTGTTAAGCTTCTCATAAGATAAATAAAATCGTTGCAGTAGAAGTTTAGATGCATCCTTCTACTGTCGACATAAATTCATGTTATCTCTTAATTGGCCCTTTTCGCTTACACAACGGCGACGTTAGCCCCCCTAGGTTTCAGGGCGAATTTATATTCAGTGGTTGATTACTCAGCCGAAGAAATCCCTTTGTTGGTAATGGCTAATCACTTTTTGCACTAGCTGTCAATCAAAGGCAACCGATGCTATTGTTACAAAATCTGCCCATGTTTGATGGCTCACTAATATTTTCGTAGAGTCAATAGAAATGGCACAACAAGCAAGGAATTTTTTCTTGTCAGCAAAGAAATATTCTTTAAAAAATACGAGTTTTAGCATTAAAGACCTTCTGCTAAATGCAGGATTTGCGCGCTTTCTTTGCTGTGTGCAAGATAAATAAACAACTTCCTTTTCTCGGCAACAAAGGAACGGCACGTGCGAGGTATGCCTATTGCAAAGGCCCTTTTAAAATTCGAGAAAGGGAAATATCAAGTTTCGGACTCTATGGCTTTGTCTACATTAAAGACCCATTGTCAACCACGATCCTTTGTGCGCAGAATGAAAAGCAAGGCAAAGAAAACCTAGGCCAGAAATGACTTTCAGATAATCTGAAAGTCGACTTTGGCGCCAAGAAGGATCGTGGTTAGCACAGGGTCTTTAATGTTCACGATAGCAGAATTGCATTGGTTTGGTTGCGCAGTTATTACAGAAGGCTAAAATTAAGGTAGCTAAAATTACAAGTTACATGCCAAGATTAATTCTTCCATTTAGAAAATATATTCATGTCTTATCTTAACAACCCCTTTTATGGCACGCGAAAGTCACCACAATTAGATAAACCCGGTTTATCACCAGATAAACCCAGTTTATCTGAGATAAACCTAGTTTATCTGAGATAAACCTACTTTATCTGCAGATAAACCCACTTTATCTGACAACGTTTGTCTTTATGCAGATAAACCCACTTTATCTCAGATAAACCTAGTTTATCTGTTGATAAACCCACTTTATCTCAGATAAACCCACTTTATCTCAGATAAACCCACTTTATCTCAGATAAACCCACTTTATCTGGAATGAACCCACATTATCTGCAGATTTGGTCATTTGCGAGCAAGTTTACTTCTAATATCAGGTGGACTAATACTTGATAAATTGACTGAAATTTCATCATCAAGTAATTTGAGAACATTTTGCTCAATTCTACCGTCCCAAAAAAGTACTCCTGTTTGAAAAATCACCAAAATTTGACTACATGGCCGATCTTTAAATTTCGATTTTAAAAATGCTATTCGCAAAGTGGTAACCAAAATATACAAGCATTCTCCAAACTTTCTGAGTAGAATGAAGAAATAAGAAAATATACTTGAAAAAACTTTCCTAATGTTTAATTAATAATTATTGTCCACTGATATGGGTGTTCCTCGTAAAAGTGCAAACAACACAGAATAGATCGGTTACATAAATTTGAAGAACTATTGGCATCGGAAAATTATCTCCATCGTGCAGAGGCAGTACTTTATCTGAGATAAAGTGGGTTTATCTGAGATACAGTGGGTTTATCTGAGATAAAGTGGGTTTATCTGAGATAAGGTGGGTTTATCAACAGATAAAGTAGGTTTATCTGAGATAAACTAGGTTTATCTTCTGAGATAAACTAGGTTTATCTGAGATAAACTGGGTTTATCTGGTGATAAACCGGGTTTATCTAATTGTGGTGACTTTCGCGTGCCATACCCTTTTGCATGCATTGCCATTGAGTTAGCCACACAGATTGCAGGGTACCTTATGCAGCCTGGTATATTTACATTTGCAGCTTGAGTAATCGGCTGTAGAAAATGAATCCCTTTGGTTGTAATTGCTAATCGGTTTGTGGACGGAAAGTAACAGATGCTATAATTATTAAATCTACCCTTGCTGAAGGCATCAGACCACCATGAAAGTGGCATGAGCCACTTTTTCGATGCTTGTCAAATCCTTAGCCAATCCAATCAAGAGAAGTGGCCCATGTGTCGTTTACAGCAACAGAGGCTAACAAAATCTGCCCTTTTTAAGAAGATAAAAAACTTACTTGATTGACGAGTTCGATAAATGTTTTCTTATCAGGATATACATATCATCCTAAAAGTAGACGATTCAAAATCAACAGCAAGTCAGGGTAAAATATGTCTTATTCATACAGACGACATGTCACGTGACTTGACCAATTCGCGCTCGAAAATCCGAGTTGGGGTAAATGAAGCCATTACAAAGTATAGCGTCGCACTGGGATTTTGAGAGTGCCTCGTTTATTTATCGCAATAAATAAATTCAAAATGCTTGGAAGCTGTTTAAATCATGCACCAACTTTAGCAGATAGATAGGCGAATGTCTAAAAGGAAGGTTTAGAAGAAGCGACGAGCGACTTACAGCCGACAGAGTTTGTTGTGCCGATTACGAAATTATCGTAGCAAAGGCAAGTTTCTCACAGCTTTCTTGGCCTAAATTTTTGTTTTGCTGTAAAAAACAGCATATTCATGCAAGTATTTCATAGGTTTAGGTCTGACTTACAATTGCTACCTATCATTTCCCTACTCACTATCGCAAGGAGAATATAAGAGCAATTTTATGCAACGTTTTGCAAATTTCTAAATTTGCGAAATTCTAAAGTTTTATCAACTATGTACCTGGTTTTGAAGCCTGCTATGAAATTGCATAGAATAAGCAAAACTATCTTTTTGTTCATTTGAATTCTTTAGCGTAGTTGACTATGCCAGAAATTGATCTTAATGTAAAATCGAGAAATTAAGAATTCCGGGCAAGATTTACGATCTCTACTAAAGCCTGTGGCTCAAATAAGGGTTTTTAAGCTGTAATAGACCATTTTTACATTTAGAAAAGGGTCTGAGGAGAGCAATATTTTTCTGGTAAATGGCGGACACAAATCTGGTAAATGGCTACCACGGGCTTTGACGAATGATAAATTGAGCTCTACAATTCTGTTGGTTTTAAATTCACGATGAAAATAAAAAAATAATTGCCCAAAAATGTACCCAGAAAGATGTCCTATGGCCCATAAGCCTCGTAACAAAAGAGAGACTCTCTCTCCAACCCAGACCTCAAATCAAACAGCTTTGGCGTTTGGCGGGAAAGTATTCGTCATTCTTTCTGTTTATCAGAATGAGCGAAGCAAGATGAAATAAAGTAAAGTTTCATAACGAAATCTGGGAAATAGTTGTGCTTTTATTGAGGGAATACTGGAAAAGATACAGATTCAGTATTGTGGAAAAATATTTTTTGATTCGAGAATATATTGTTTGGAGAAGTGGTCTTACGCAGTTGTTTTCCTTGAAAATTGATGTCTGACTTGGAAAGAACTTTAGGCCCATTAGCCTAGAAGAAACTGCAGTGACTGCCGAGGGCAAGTAGGTTGCATCTTCTTTATTGACTTTATTAATGTCACCATTCATGTATCAATAAAAATCCAAGATTGTTTACTACCTAGATGGTTCTGCTTGAATTGATTTTGCTGAGCAGCCACCTATGAAAGACCATCGATATGGTTTCTATACCCTCTCACCGGGAAATATTATAGGCAAGAAGTTTTATGCAAAAGCGAACTCTAAATTTCAACTTACCTGCACATAGAAGTTCTTGCAAGATGTTATCCAAATCTTTCCTCCCTTAGTATCACAGAAGGTTTATTTTGAAGTCAAAATCTCCACACATAACAAACGGGCGTATATTTAAATAACTAAAATACAACCAGTTGCACAGTCTATGTCTTCCAGCCAAACAAGATTTCCTCACAATACTGAATTCGCATCTTTTCCAGTTTGCACAACTCAAAGAGACACAACTATTTTCAAGATTTCGTTACGAAACTTTATTTTATTTCATCTTGCTTCGTTTCTTCTGATAAACAGAAAGAATCGCGGAAAGAATGACAAATACTTTCCCGACAAGCGCTTTGGAGAGCGAGTCTCTCTTATTACGAGGCTAATGGGTCATAGGACATCTTTTTGGGTGCATTTTGGGCAATTATTTCTTTAATTGTCACTGTAAATTTAAAACCAACCGATTTGTAGAGCTCAATTTATCATTCTTTAAAGCCCCGCGGCAGCCATTTACCAGATTTGTGTCCGCCATTTACCAGAAAAATATTGCTCTCCCCAGACCCTTTTTCTAAATGTCCAAATGGTCTATTTCAAAGCCTTTGCATAATTTAGCATAATTGTTATTATTGCCAAAAATTATTTGGTCTTTGATAGACATTCGTGGTCAAAATCGTAAGACCACCACCTTTCAGTCAGTAACATTTGTTGGCGCAACGAGATCCAATGCTACTGTTCTACCTATTTTATGCTCCAGGAGTTTTTTCAGGTCAACTTTCTATGTAGATTCCCAATTTCCATGTTGTTTTTGAAATTTGGCACTATTTTGATATGACGTCACAATGAAGTTTATAGAAATTCTTGGAAATTACAGCAGTCCTGCCGACAAGGGGTTGACCCAAACAAATGTATTACCCAGCTGGAATTTACATCAATCCATGCAGAATTGATTTATCTGATTTCTTTACAAAGTATTCTGAATCCGCAGAATAAACGGCGTTGGGGAAAAAGGTAGGGGAGGGCTTTCAGTTTACAGTCGTGGCCATAAGTTTAAAGCCACCAATACTTTTTTCCTCCAAGCAGTTATTACTCAAACATTCAATGTAAAAGCCTTTGACGTTCGATAATTCGTAAATAAAATCAGTCCTTGAAAATTAATCCTAAATAACTATCCGATTTGTTTCTTCAAACTGGTTGGCTTTAAATTTATGGCCACAACTGTGGACTGAAAGCCCTCCTCTAACTTTACCCCAAAGACGTTATTTTCGCGGATTTTGGATATTTTGTAAAAAAATCACAGAAATGAATTCTGCATGGATTGACACAAATTCCAGCTGGATAACAATTATTTTTGGGTCATCCCCCTTGTCAGCAGAACCACTGTAATTTTCAAGAATTTATATAAAATTCATTGTGACGTCATACAAAAATGGCACAGAATTAAAAAACAACAACATTGAAATTCGGAATCTGCACCGAAAGTTGACCTGAAACAACTCCAAGAAAATAAAATATACAGAGCAGTAGCATTGGATCTCGTTGCGCCAAAAAAAATGTTGCCGACTAGAAGATGGTCTTAAACCTTTGGCCAAGACTGTAAATGAAAATGAAGAAATTTTAATGATAAATAGCAAACAAAATTTTGCGGATTTTTCAAACTTCGAAAACGTTTTCTGACTCACCCGGTAAAAATTCAAACGATTTCTTCACAAAACAGGCGTAAAATCTTTGATCAGAGATCTTTATCGTAACAAGTTGTGGGTTTGGCTTTAAAAGTTCACCGCTTTTTCAGCAGTATTTACAGAAATACCGGGTGAGTCAGAAAAATATGTATACTGTTTGAAACATCATACAGGAAAAGTTATGCAACAAATTTTGAGAATTTCAGTTCCATCATCTTACTGAGGCTTCAACTTAATTTTTGAGATTTTTCTCATAATTTTAGGTGCATTATTTCCTCCTTCTGAAATCAGAACTTAGCCAAAAGTGCTATTTCTCAATTTGCCAAAAACAGCCAGAAATTGGCTGTTCACTATCACGTAAATTTTGAATTTTTTATGCTCAGCATCGATGAGAGAGCAAAACTACATCTCAACGGTTTTTGTATCATTAGAAAGCAATGACCGAGCTTAAAAAACAGTATTTAACCATATTAATGGTTGAAAAATGGATTAAATTGAGCCACTCAATCATAGTTTTAGCCAAAGCCTATGGAAAATAGTTTTCGAAAATTCTTGATTTGAGATTAAGACTGTGCATTATAATTAATGGATAAATTCTCAAAATCAAGTTAAACCCTCAACCAGACAACGGAGTTGTAATTTTTCAAATCGATTTTATAGTTTCTCTGCAAAAATTTTCAAAAATGGATACATTTTCATGACTCACCCGGTAGTATCTTTTGAGCGTCATAGAAATCCTTGTAAATTGTTAGAATATCGAGGCGATGAAAGTAATAAAAAGCATCAATAAATGGAGGTACGTGGTCTCTGGTCTTGGGTGAGAAATCCACTCTGGGCTTTTTAATCGCTCACATTTCTCTTCAACGTTGAATTCCTTGTTTAGCCAAATGTAGGTCAACGCGTTAATAATATATATTTTCAAGAACCTGTTAATATGTTGTGAAAGGTGTATTTGTAGCAAGCGTACTCACAATTTGTCCCAATCTTTTAACTAGAAACTACATCTTAACTTTTGCAACCAAATATAAGAAACTAATCAAGAAACTTTCCTACCAAAACAAGGACACTTTCATGAAAATTAAAAATTTCAGAAGGGCCAATGAAAGTATCTTATACAGTGCAACGATATATGCAATTACCTCGAAAACAGTTTCCGCGTTTGATTCTTGAACCATCATTGTACTGAGCATAGAGAACAAGCATCTGATCTGAGAAACACTGAGATTGTCCAAGTAGTCTAAAATTCCCTTTTGTGGAAGAAAAAACAATGTTAAAATCAAGCGCCAAAAAAGATATTTGCTTATTCAACAGCTAACATAGATTAAACCAGGTGATGTTTTTCTCATTTTTTCTATGTTTAGCAATATTTCCGTTACTAAACCCAATTTCCATGTTCTGCACCACAGAAGACTTTTCAAAAGTTGTTAAAATGTTTTCATCAACTTCCCAGCTTTAAAGTTGATTTATTTGAGGAAACAAACTAAATACTTTCAAGGTTTCATTGTGACGCTATGTATTTCGTGTTCTTCGTATTTCATTCTTTAGTTGGCTTCAAGGAGGGAGAATTGGTTTTGTAATGGCTTCATTTACCCCAACTCTCATTTTCAAAGGTGAATTGATAAAGTCACGTGACATGTCGTCTCGATGCATAAGCTTCTCTTGAAAAAGGAGAATCGAGCTTCATATATCTGTTTAATCCAATGGCAGTAAAAAAGCCTGGTTGCCGGCTGAGCCGGTTTGTTGCAATGATTCTTGTGGAATCATGGAAGTTTTAAGCAGGACTGTTCATGAATAGACTATAACGCTAAAGATGGCTACAGGGAGCTTTTTACCAAGATGCATTGCGTTCTAATTAAGAATCTCTATCGATTCTATATGAATTCGATTAAAGAACGCAATGCATCTTGGTGAAGAGATCTCTGTCGAAAACTTCTAGCGTTATCGTCTATTCAAAGTTTATTGCAGAATAAACTTTCAAGAAATGCATTGTCGAAGCCGAGCAAATAATCCCTACTGGCACATCATCCTGAGGACTTTAAGCTCTCCTCCGAGGGAGAAGTATAAAGCAGTTTCGTTAGGAGGAGGTTACGGTTAGAGGAGTGACGTCAAGCCGGGTTAGGCCAGCAAAAGATATCAGGTACATACCTTTAAGAAAATGGTAAAAGGTGCCATTTTCTCCGGATATAAAGTGACCAGACTGCTAAGTACATCAAAAGACGATTCGATTTCCATTTTCAGCCCACTGCCAATGTGCGTTATCAGAGCTGCAATTACTTCCTATGAAGGAATATTCACAGATTTTTACCTTACGAATTTCTCCTACAAACTACTACCGTTGTATTAAATGCCGGGTGTCCCAAAAAGTCCTTCTGTTTCAAAAATCATGAAACTTTGATTACAACGCCGATAGTTAAATTTCTTCTTTTGGCAAGTAGATCAAGGAACAAACTAAATTCTCAGGTATAGCTGACCTTATGGTTGGCTTGAAATTAACGAATTCACTTTTTTTAGGGCTGAATGGTTCTGAAACATACTACAAAATATCTACCAGACTAATTTTTTGATGTATACTAAGCTTCTAATTTGGTCATGAATTTCAGAAAGAAACGCACAATATCATTGAAGACTTGAATAATAATAAAATAATAAAAAGTCTCCAACTTTTGGCTTTCAGGAAGGGTTTATAACATTGCATAGAGTACGCTCAGAATAAGGCTTTTCAACGTGTCATTTAAGGAATGAAAAACAAATTTGTCATCTTTAGATTTATTTGGATCATTGACAAAACAGATCAGAAAGAAAATTTATGATAGTTTTCATAGTTTTGGTAATCAAGTTTGGTACAAACGGAGGAATTTTTTCCGCCACCCAACAACAAGAATAAATTTTAAATTTCAACATCGTTTATATCAGGGTCCCGCAAATAACACTAAGCCTTATACCGAGTGAGTAAGAAAAGGAACACCGTTTGAAAGGCCACCGTTTCCTGAATAGCACAGCAAATAATACTGAAAAATGTCTTGTTTAATAGCCGACACATTGAATTAGATTTAGAAAGTCATCATGCTTAAATCAGCCATTTTTTCCCGAGGTTATGGGAATTTTCTGGAGAAAGCCCCTTCCATAAACCTGCAAAACCGAGTGGAAATGACGTCCACATTTTGTCAGCTTTCGCGCCCAACAACAATGACAATTATATATGTTACAACATGTTATCCTTTTGGGAGAACTGAATGCCTAGGTATAAATTTATGATACTCATAGGGATAACATTTTTATTTTTCCAAAAACGATAACACGTGCTAAAACGTATTCAAGTCATGATTGTAAAGCAGAAATTGTAAGGATATTTGATAGTGATTATTGGCCGTTTTTGAAAGTTGCTTGACGGGGATTTCTCAAGAAAATCTCACATGATTTCAGAACGAGGAGGCCGATTTAAATCGGGTAAAAATTAAAACATCTAATTGAACATCTCGGCTATTAAGCAAGACATTTTCCAATATTACAATTGTGATATTTAGAGAATAGCAGCCTTTCAAATATCCTGACTCACAGACCAAATGAGGAACCTCGTTTAGTCTGTGAGTCAGGCTACCTTTCAAATGGCGTGTGTTTTTTCTGACTTTTTCTGTCATCTCTTTAACGCTAGAACCTTTGGAATCATCAACAGCAATATAATAATTGCTATCACATTCACTACCCGCAACTTTTAGTTGTTTTTACTTCGCAGAGTCTTCTTTAGCAAATTGTAGTGAATATTCGTCTTGCTTTTATGTCCCAATACTGTAATGATTTTCTGTCCGACCCTTTCATTCGACACTAAATACCCCCAATACTCCACGAGAAAAGTTTCTAATTTATTTTAGGAAATAAACCCTGATAGAAATTAAAGTATACACAATGTGGGTGACTTAAATTAACGCGAAAGAGAAGATAAGGCAAGGGAGAATAATCAAGTACTTAATTTCCCTGGATAAACAGTTGAAATGAAGGAAATTAACGCGAAAAAGTAAAGAAGACGTTCGAACTCTTTGGAACTCGCCAAGATATTACTAACACTGACAATGAAATATCATAAAATTCTATCAAAGTGAAAGAAAATAGCTTCGTTTTAATCAACGCGTCACTTAATTAAGGTAGATAAAATGAACGCTAAACTATGCTATGGCTAAACAAAATAAAATGACTTAAATAAACACAAATTTTCAAATTTGCGTTAATTTCACGCATGATGATTTCTTATGATAAGGTATTCGCGAGAAAAAATAAGTCCGGTAGTATTTGGCTTACCTGCTGACAGTATGTATCAAAGTGTGCAAATGCATGCTTGTAGATTTTTGCTCCGTAACTTGAAACCGCAATTTCAGGAGACCGAAGGAGACCCTCTGCGATCGACAAGACATCTTTGTACAAATCAGCAAACGCCTAACAAATATATGTAAGAAAAATTGAATAACAGGGTATTGATGAAAACGTGGAAGGAATCTATCAGCAAGTTGTCTGCTATGTTTGCGACCTAGAGTAACTTTCAAAAACATGTTATGGCATCGTAACGACTTAATTATAAACCGACTTACATGCCTATGGATGAAATCCAGTGTACACTGTGCAATGTTGTGAGACGGCACGGATAAACCTGGCACCCATACCAAAATTAGTCCATGACGAGAAAGATGGCGAGGTAGTCACAGAACGGGTAAAATGGTAAGCGTACGCAAATTTTCTCAGTGACCTGTCAAATAGATTCTGTAGTGCAAATAGGGCTTAATTGTTTCGATTTGGAGTAATATGGATTAATTGTTTGGTTTTTAAAGGTCTGATTATTTTGATTTGGCNTATCAAATTTTCTCAGTGACCTGTCAAATAGATTCTGTAGTGCAAATAGGGCTTAATTGTTTCGATTTGGAGTAATATGGCTTAATTGTTTGGTTTTGAAAGGTCTGATTATTTTGATATGGCGCCAATTGCTTCGGACTTTGGCTGATCTTCTTTGAGTTTAGCCAATCATTGGTTTGGGTGTTATTGTTAAGTGGCTTTGGATTTTCGTTTGTTCTTCTGGTGTTAAATCGGCTTGTTCGTACTATTAAATATGGCTTATGTTAGTCTTCTTGATTAAGCAAACGAAAACTTTGACCATAGATTTCAGTTTCAAATTAGGCACGTATTATGCAGAAAACCCTGGACTACCAAGTGAGTAAAAAAACATGCATATTTTGAAATTTTTTAGAAATTACTCCAATACATCGATCTCAAAAATTTTTACTTTAATCTATAGAAAAAGTCTAACTTAAAGAGAATCAATGGACATAAAAGTCCCGCACTGAAGGGGTCTGGTTAGTCTATAATTAGCCTATTGCATTTGAGGATCTCGACACGTGCGTTGAAATTGTGTAGCTAAAGAAACAATGGCGTGCGTAGGCGCTTTACTTGTCCAATTTATAGATTACTCCAGTTAAAGCGCCGTTAATTCACTTTAAATTTCAAGGTTGCAACTAACTAAGTCATGCTAAGCTACACATAATTAACTAGTCATTTAAACACTATGGAATTATTTGTACAATCCCGGTATGCATTGCGAAACGTACCTGCCAATGCGAAGTGAAGGCTCTTTCAATAACCTCCCCAGTGAAGACTTCACTTTTGATCTTCTGCCTAAACATCGCTTCGACAGACTTCTTTCTCGTGCTTATTCCATGTAAGACCATCAAGGAATAAATGTCTGTAATCTAAAATGCAAAAATGACCAACTATTACATAGCTGAATTGACTGGAAGTCAATTTTAAAGATTCCTGGTGAGTCAGAAAATCTCTTAGATGTTTGCCAGATTCCTTCTAGCTACCAGGTGAGTAAAGAACTTCCAACCTTTAAAAAATCCTCAACATTTGACTATATTACCGATCATGAAAATTTCTGTACGTGCATTTGGGTCAAGGATCAAATTCTTTTCAGATATCGTAAAGTCTTGAAACAGCTCTGAATTTGTGAGAATTTGTGCTTTTAGAAGCTACCTGGTTTTGAAGCATACACAGAAATAAAAAAGGAATGATTATTAAATCAAATTTCAAAGCAGCAATACCACTTAAATTGGGTTCTTATACCCTCAATGAAGCTCAATGTCGTGAAAGACTCGAACTTTAATAAAAATCACAGTTCGTAGATTTCTGGCTAAAAATGCCATGTTTTACAAATAATAAGGATTGTTATGCCGTAGCTTCATCATCTCTCCCGAAAGAACAAAATAACGACCGCCTTTTAAAAATTTATTTGGTCAATGACACACATACACAAAAAGAAACTTTAAAGATTGATAAAATAAACAAAGGTGATTTTCCAAATGTGTAAGTTATTTTTACGAACCCGGTGATTTTTTGTGTGTTGCTGACATTTTTAGTTTTGGTTAACATTTCTATGTTCTAAAAACCTGAACTTTTCGCAACAAAAATTACCTGTCATGGAGGTTTTTTCCCCAGCTCGCTGGTTGGAACATAAAAGATAGCGAATTTGCATATGAACCAAAAAGAATATATCTAGACATAAAAGATGACACAAAGATGCGAAAAACAAAAAAGAACAGTAACATGATTCAAGATTTCAAGATCATTCAATTCGGATCTAAGATGAAGAGCAAAATAAATCAAAGAACCTCAGAGGTAGGTCACTTACTCCATCGATTTGAAAACATTTGGCGTGTATAAATTGTCCATCATAAGTTTCATACCCTTCTAAACATGTCCGCTGCCCCATTTCAGCACCAAAAGAGTCAAGTACTCGGCATTAGCTTATCATTCTGTGTGCAATTAGAAACCTGCACTGTAAAGGCTGCAAGGCTCATTCAAAACGAATCACTGTATCCTAGAACCTTTTCTGGACGCCAAATTTACTCAAACAATCAATCAATTGTTTGGAAGCAGTTTCCCCTTAAGCGATTGAAAACGTTTATCAATCCTTGTCTGGGAAATATAAATTCTATCAAAAAAATTGGTCATCAGGCTTTAGCAATTCTGTTCAAAGCTTTTTAGGACACCCAGTAGAAGACTTTCAACCTCTGCTACCTACCGTATAAAATAGATTTAAGTCTAAGTAGTTACCTTATTATCTGCAGGATCATGAATACCTTCAACAACCTGCAGTAAACATAAAGAAGAATATTTAACAAAACCACATAAAGCACTTTCAAAAAAATATCAGGTCAACCGATTTCTTTATGAACTCAAGTAGATTATGTGTTTTACCTAATGCTAAGCTTCTGAAATAGAGGAGGTTCGCCCTAATTCGACCACTTTTCATTAAACGAAGATTTGCTGCTAAGGAAAACTTGTTTGGCGAAAAATTCACCTTTAACAGGCTCCTCAACTCGTGCTACAAACCTCACAGTGAGATCTGCATCATCCGTTTGCTTGTTGTCATGCTGGAATCCCACAAATAAGGAGAGGTCTGGAACGCCTAACTTAGGCCCTATCGCCCAAGAATGACCACCGCAGAAATAATACTTTTTATAGATTAAAAATTTTCCAAACCCGTTGTTAATTCACCAAAATACTTGTCCTTTCCCCAGAAGTAACATAACAAATTCTAATTTCATCGAAAATGATTTCTAAATAAGGTTAATTTCACTCCCGCTTTTAACCCTTTTCATCCTTGACCTCAGTCACCTCCAACCACATAATGCATCAATAGCCTAGAGAACTCCCAGAGTTTCACAGGTGGACTTAAGGGGCGCCATGAAGTCAGTTGCAGTGCTCTTCGAAAATAAGCCCTGCGTCTGACATTTTTTGTGCTATTCTTGAAATTTCTTTGGATATGCAACCACAAGACTTGGAGGAAACATTCCTGAAGCCTATTGCATTTTAACTGAAAGACATATCGAGAAATGACTCAAAATCAAAATAGATATGGTGTGTGGAAACATCAAAGGAAAAGTGAACTGCACTTACACCTTCGCTGCAGGTAGGTCAACTTCAAAACATTATTGAACTCTTGTGAGCAACACAAAACAGTGAAAGCGAAGAAATATCAAAGAAGTTACATCAGCAAACTACTTTCACGCGCTTTTTGGAGAGACTAGGCCCAAACTGCTTTTTGTGTTCGTGGCGCGAGTTTTCGTGGCATGAAATATGCAAAATTCTATAACTTCCCAGCAGTATGGTGACATGGCTTGAGGTGGGTGGAGCGGACCTTTCCCGATTTTGTCTATTGCCGAAAAGAAATATTTTGTT
>REGM01000126.1:524951-557451 GCA_004194415.1 Aurelia aurita
CCGTCTACAATGCGATCAAGCCATCTAAATTGATGCAGACCCACCCCAATCCATTCGCAAGTCAAGCACTCCCCATTGGTGATATAAAAGCACTTACCCTTTCGTCTACAATGCGATCAAGCCATCTAAATTGATTAATAATCAAGCAAGGCAGATTAATCTCTTGTCCTTGGAAATGAGGCTTTATGGTCCCATCATCTTCTGATAACACAGGTAACTTTTCGAGAAGACATGTGATGACTTTTGGCTATGATTAAGAAAACATAAAGAAACAAAAAACAAGAAATTTGTTGGAAGAAATGAATCCAAATATGAAGATTGGTTTGAAAGGTGAAACCATCACGAAACATCCTAACAGCTTTTTTCGTCTGGTCCCCATCAGAGTATGAAACATCAGATAATAAACCTAAGATAAAACAAGAGTTTTCTACTCAGCTGTGTTTTTGAAACTGACCAATCAGAAACACCCGAACTTAGACTGATAGTGCGTGTTGAACACCATTCAGAGCAAGGGCGCCTACCTTGTATGAATTGGTTTTACTCACAGCGCTGTTTCGTGACATAGTACACGGAGTAATTGCTGTCATGTTAATCCGTGTATAACATAAGAAAGATCTATTTTCTTTACTTGCGGTGATATTAAAAAATCATGCTGACTGGTTCCTTGTGGCAATCTCTCATCACAGTTCTTACGTCATCTTACGTCATCCGGATCGGATTAAAGACTATGTCACGAAAACAGGACTGCGAATAAACCCAATTCATACAAGGTGGGCGCCCTTGTTCATAGCTGCTTTAAACAGGTCAATAAGAATAAGAATTGACCAACAAAAATTACTTGAAGAGTCCGAGTAAGAAAACGAACTCTTTCCGGCTACATAGCACTGGTTTTCTGGCTTTTATGTGGACAGATTCCAAAATATCTCAATGAAAAGATAAACTTGCACTGCCAATAATCTAAAACTAGTCGCCGTCAAATTCTTGAGCACATTCTGGGTTCTCCAGTAAACTTTGGCTCATGGCACAATTACACGGCTCTGATTGGTATTCAAAACACAATACCGATCTAGTATAAGATTTTTCTGATTGGCTTATTTCAAACTACAGCTGGGAATAAAATTCTACTTTCATCTTTCGAATATTATCTGATGTTTCATACTCTGATGATTGTCAGATAAAAAAAGTGTTCAGTATGTTTGATGATGGTTTCGCTCTCCAATACAATCTACATTAGCCTTACTTCCAGACAAAAAATGTGTTGGTGAAACTATGTTTCTTTTTATGCCTATTGTCTTTAGCCATTTAAGTCAACAAGGCCAGGTTTTGCAACAACATCATCAGTTGTTTTTGATTGACACACCATTTCAACGCGATTAGCAATCGCAGACAAAGGGGATTCTCTGAAGCAATGAATCAAAACAAACGGAGCCGCACAAGATACATTGATACCTGCATGGCCAACTGTCACGTTGTGCATGGGAAAGGGGATTGTTCAAGAAATTCATGAGTATATGTCGAGAGAAGAAGGATGGATCTTCTAAAAATCTACATCGCGGATTTTATCTATCTAATTCAGAAGCTGAATGGTAGGCCTTACAATTCTCGTTTTCTTGAGTAAATTAAAACACTTAATGCTCAGATTCTAAAATAAAATAAATAAAATCCGCGATACAGATATTTCAGCCTGGTTCACAGTAGGTCGTTGCAGTCGCTGGAGTCGATATGGTCGTTCGAACGGCAAAAGCTCAGTTGTTGGTGTCGTCAGGGCCATCGAAGAGTTTATTTTTGCCATTCACACTCAGTCCTTTGGGTCTTTTGGGTCGTTTGTTCCAGTGACCTCAACGAATCCAGCGATTTCAACGACCTAGTGTGAGCCAGGCTTTGGATATACCCTTCTTCATTTGATATATGTTCACGACTTCTCTTTAAAATCCCCTTTTCGAGTTTACAACGCGACAGATAGCCATGCAGGTATCAATGCATCTTTGCGGCTTTATTTCTTTTGGTTTGTTGCTTGAGAGAATTCCGTTTGTCTGTGATCGCAAATTGCTTTGAAATGGCGTGTCGATCAAAAGCGACTGATCATGCAGATTGTTACAAAATCAACACTGCCCTTGTTATTCAAGTTGGGAAGGAAGGTAAAGCATCAGAAATAGACAATTCCTGAGTTCCTTTGTCAAAGATAGACCAATAACAGATACCAATTCGTAGAACCAAACAATCGAACATAAAATTTCGTTTTCAGAGTAATCAAGATAAATATCACATGATCAAGGACCACCATCTGGTAAGCCAGAAAAAACGCAAATCATTTGAAAGGCTAGTGTTCCCTGATTATCAAAGCAATAATAATGGCGAATGTCTTGTTTGATAAACAATACCTCCTAACCAACACAGGTCACTCCATTCCGATTTGATGTGCGATTCTATCGGGATACCCCTTCGAAAATCCTTGAAAAATGGCCTACAATCATGATCAAATTTCCTTAATATCCTTTCCTTACAGCAGTGATTTAGAAACGCTTTGAAACGTGTTATCCTCTTATGAGAATGAAAAAGTCATCGTTAATAGTATAACAACATTTTTCAAGGGAATCCCTTCCTCCCAAGAGGATAACACATGCTAACACAGGTACTTGGCATTGCTATGAGGCAAAAAGAAGCAAAAACAGTCGATAAAAACGACGAAATTGGGTCATCATTAGCCGTTTTTTGGGACTTTTATGCAGCCTTCTTGAGAAAATCTGCCATAACTCCGCAAATGAGGTAAATTTTCATATCTAATTTAACATAACGGCTATTAAACATAACGGCTATTAAAGACATTAGCCAATATCATTGCTTGATATAGAAAAAACGTTAAGGTTCTTTTACTTTGTTTTGGTAAATTAAAGTCCAGATTTGGGACAAAGTCTATTCCAGAAGCAATGCAGCTAGATCCTCATACATTGGTTATACCATACCTGTAATGAATTGATGCCAAGGAGTACTTTAACCAGGCTGTCTTGGTTCGAAATGTTACCAAGTCTAAAAAACAATTGCACCGTTTCAAAATCATTACCAACCTTTCCAGTGGCACTTAAAATGACTGCATGAGTAAACATCTGACTTTTTTTGGGTCACCGAAATTTGATTATGCTACCAATCTTGAACATTTCTTCTTATGCGAACTGAGAACAAGGTTCCCAGGCACTTTGTAAAAAGGCACAAGATGGGAGCCAAATTGCTTCTTTACAAAAAATCTATCCATGCTTCATTTAGACTGATATGATGGATAACTTGCCAACGTATTTCTCGGTAAACTTACACCGTTTTATATTATCCCAAATGTTTTCAGGTACACCACGAAAAGTTGCCGCTAAATCTCATCATAAAAATTTCCAGCCTTCAAACTATCATCCTGCCTCTCTCCTGGCTCTTCAAACGATCATTTCTACCCAGTATTATGAAATAGGTGCACTTATTATAAGAAATCAATGCTGCATGGAATGAACGCAAATTTCGAAAATTCTCGTTAATTTAAGGGTGTGTTTGATTGGCAATTCCAAACCTTGGTCTAAGACTTTTGCCATCTGAAGCGTCTCTGCCTTTATATAAAGGGTTAGTTTGTGTTTTTAGAACTCTGCCATCCAAAGTCCAAGTGGTGGTCCCAAACGATTACTTTCGCTCTTAAAGAGGCTTCAGACGGTTTGGAAGACGGAAAACCTCGTCTTCCAAGTCTTCCGGAAGGTTTGGACGGTTTGGATGGTAAAAGTCTTAAAGCCTCGGTTAGTTTGTGTTTAAGGCTCAGATGGTTCAGATGGCAAAAGTCTTAACGTACCAATCAAACACACCCTAAGTTGCGTACATTTTGTTTTTAGTATTTGCGCGGTGAAAAGTACTTTAGTATTATGTTTCCCTCTCTCATTTGCGTTAATTTAGGTCAAGTATATCTAATTCACCTTAATTTCTAGCAAGGTCCATTCCTTTAATAAGGTAATATATGTGAAATATAATTGCTTTCATAGCAGGAACTAGATGACTTAAAGCGTCCTTGATTGCACAGAGCTAAGTATGCTTTCTTCTTCCATTCAGGTTTTGATTGTGATAAAAAGGTATCAACCAAAGTTTGATTCGTGCCAATCTATCGAATATCGATACGAATTTTCGAACTTACATTTTCGAAGTTCTTCATTTTCGAAGCTCTTCAGTAGAAATACTTACGTAATATCAGTTCTTCAGTAGAAATACTTACGTAATATCAGTTCTTGTCTTCGATGTCGGCAAAAGACATGATATGAAACTAGAAAAAACCAACATTGACAGGCAAGGGTAAAGTCAATGAACGTACTTGGCGAGTCAAAACACTGTCGACGTTTGCCGACAAAAAGTAGGGTACAGTCATGACCTATGCACCCATGTAATTGGATAGTAGCTCATTTATAGTGGAAAGTTTGACTACTTTAGTTTTAATGGAAAGACTTATTAACCAATACTCTTTAAAAAATTGTAATTCTTGCTTAACAACAGTCATTTTGCTACATTCACTAACATTCGTATCTTGCGGGAGAGACTGCATTCCTTTCTGACATTTGCGAGTTACGACCATCTTAGAAGCTAATTAATCTGATAATCTGGTTGCACAAACCTGTCGGTTTCAACGATGAATGAATCAAATCCTTGAATAAATTCATCCAAGATCTAGAAGGAAATACAATATGTCATCGTTTGGAAACATTTTGTCTTTTAGCAACGATAAGAAACTTTCAAACTGATACCAAAAAATTTCCGTTTGAATGGCTACTGTTTCCTTTATATTAGGCACTAATATTGGCAGATACCTTGTCTAATAGCACGCCTGTTCAACTAGATCTTAAAATTTACCTAACTGAAATCGGCCACTCCTTTCTGCAGTTATTGAAAATGTGATGTGAAACGAAGACGCCTTGTCAAGATTTACGATGCCTTAGAACAGTTATGGCTCAAAATATGGTCTTTCAAACAGTGATTTCACTACTTTTCGTCGAAAGACGCATACCATAATAATTATTATTGCTAAAAAATAACATGGTATTCGATGCAACTGAGCTGCCAGGAAATTTTCTCTAAATTAATTGCAAAACCAAATTTTGTCGATTTTTCAAATGTCACTATGTCTGCCATAAAATTCGAGATCACATCAAATGCGTTTCAAGCAACGATTACCAGATGTAAGGAGATGTAAGGAGATGTAAGGAGATGTAAGGATACCCATACTTGAACATTCTTTATGATGATTGCCAATTAATAAGCTGAGCTACAGAATCTATTGTAGAATTAGAACTTGAAGGGATAAGTTCACCTGTGGGTAATTCTTGTGTGTATTTAAAGCTACAAGTATCTTTTTCTGCAAAGCTGGTTGATCCACATCTGCAAGACAATATTTCCATGAATAATGAACTGATCTTTTAAGGAAAATTAACAATAGTAATTCAACAAAACGAGTCAAGAATATTTTCTTAGTACGGAACTAGCCTATTTCAGCAACAGATTTTGTCAAATTAATTCACATTGCAAATTGGCAAAAGAAAGGATTTACTGCAACCACACAGATTTAAAACCTTTTGAAAGTCATCAAAATCTAGGGATCGATTTGATCATGCGCAGAAATATGACGCAGCGAGCATATCCCTGTAATATGCAACTCTGAGTATGAAAAAAATCTCTTGGTCATCAAAATCTAAGGACCGATTTGATCATGCGCAGAAATATGACGCAGCGAGCATATTCCCGTAATATGCAACTCTGAGTATGAAAAAAATCTCTTGGTGATGTTGACATTTNTACCGGGTGTCCCAAAAAAAAGTATACAGATTTGGTTGGGTCCAGCGATGTGAATTTAGCTTTAATCAATGGCTAATCACTCTCAAAATGTTCCTCTGTAGTTAACTTGAACATTGATACCTCGTTTGTTGGTATTGGTGCTTTGAGAGCAGACATATCAATCTTGAAAGCTCAAATTTGTACCCACGTGCAAACCAGAGCTTTGGCCTTTTGGCCTAAGCAAATTCTTAAAGCACATCAAAATTGAAAGCTGAAATCAAAGAAAAATCAAGAAATTGCCCAATGGGTGATTGGGGGATGACTTCTGGCCAACAGAATATAATAAGATCTAACATTATTCAAATTTTATCAAGGCTATCGCTGATTTATTCGCTGTGCCTCAAGAATTTGTTTAGGCCAAAAGGCCAAAGCTCTGGTTTGCACGTGGATGTAAATTTTAGCTTTTGAGGTTAATATGTCTGCTTTCATAGCACCAATACCAACAAACGAGGTATCCATGTTCAAGTTAACTATCGAGGAACAATTTGAGAGCAATTAGCCATCGATTAAAGCTAAATTCACATCGCTGGACCCAACCAAATCTGTATACATTTTTTTGGGACACCCGGTATACAAATGTATTAACTTTCTGTAATATGGTTTGATATCCTCCTACTCTAGTTTTATTTGTTGTACCGTATAGTAATTACATTTTTGTTAATTGTATGTAATGGAATTTAAAATATAAACTGAAACTGAATAATATAAATGCGATTCATGCTTCCTATGCGATTTATGCTTCTTCACATGCATGTTTCCACAACGCCTAACATATCTGAGATGTGCATTAAGTCACATGCCTGAAAAGCCCTTTGAGGATGGAATAACTACTTCATGGATTAAAACAATTTCGAGATCGGAACTTAGAAAGCTATGGTCATGGGAAACCAATATCATTTTCGCTATACTTTTTGAGGAGCTCTGTTGGCTTCCTCGACTGCAAACCTTTCCTAGCGTATCATACTGGATACATGATGCCCTTACTTATATTGTTTTTTGGATGGTTTTAACGTGCCAGGTTTTATTAAATCTTTATCTTTGCCTATTTTCGTAACCAATGAAAAGGGAGTAAACAGTGGTGTAGGCTAGGTCATCAAATAGAGTTTAAATCACTCTTTTCAGTTAAGATTTCATTTTAGTAACTGATTTTCTCGGTTCACTTTTTTGGGTCTAACATGTATATATTTCACAAAGAAACAAAGAAATTTTTCTATCAAGTAAGACTGAGATATTAGTGTTTAGTAGTGAAACAAAGGAAACCTCCACTCATCGCAACATTGCCATTCTTAAAAGCAAAGCCAACACTTTTAAGCAGTTGTTTGAAGAAGTCATCATCATCATCATCTTGCTGTTGTGTATGTCTTGGCTTTGCATTTGAGGTGTTTGAATCTCTGCCCCTTTTCGCTAAAAACAACAAGTGGTAAAATGAATGAAAGAAATAAAACAATTTAGAACGCAACAGCTGTAGCAAAAAGCGCATAAATTTGAAAAATTGTCAAAAGTTGATAACTAGCTATCAATAAAGGGGCCTTTGCAATTTCGGGACTTCAGAGGATTCTTATATGAAGCCATTGCCTGGGCAGGTTCCTTTTTACCGGCTACTGTAATCCGCAGGTCAGTAGGTCATGTAATCCAGTCACCAGGTCAGCAGGTCATAATCCGAAGGCCACCATATTTGCGGTTGGTGACTGAGCAGCTATTACTGCAACCATTCTTACACTAGCTGGTCTGCAAAAGGCACTGTTGTCATGTTGTGTAGAAACAAGCGTCATCACATCGTGTCTGCTGTATTTGGAAAGAAGGTGGTGCCTTGCTAATTATGTGTAGTGAAGGGGGCATGTTATAAATGGTGATTAAATTTTTTGTTAGCTTATCAAAATTCTAACGGCTTTCATGTAACACGTTCCGAGGAATTTCATTCACTATGTGACTCATTTTGAAATATTCGAACAATAACTTCCAATAGATTTATTACAAAGAATTCATCGTCTCACATGATTTTGAGCCAATTTTTCTTGTTACGTGGCACATTGCCCTCACGAAAAATCATAGACACATTGAAAAAGAAAATGTCTGATAATAAATTAGTTTTATCATGACAGAAACTCCAGTACAAAAAATCAAGAGAGGTCTTCCTATTGTAACAACCTTGAGAAACCTGCGTTCAGGAACAGAACCATTTGCTGCATATGGTTGTATGACTGGTGATAGCAACTTGTCAGAGAGAATTCGAAAATAGTAGCAATAATAATCAATGAATTTGCTTTATTTTTCAATCTTGGCCGTTTTAGGACATCCGCTTGTCACTTCCCAGTTATGACCTCTAGCGTCAGGATGTAACTTTAGTAGTGAGCCATGTGCTTTAATTTGCATTAGCCTGACAGTGGTGGAGCCAAGGGGGAATTGGGGATCCGGACACCCCACTTTAAAAAAAAAGGTGTTTCTCAAGATTCGCAACAAAACGGACTAAAAAAATATCTAAGGAAGGGGTAAGACAGAAAAAATGTGTTGTTGTGTTAATCAAGGGATCTAATAAATAATCTAAGCACTAATCTAATGAAAATAGAGCTAAATTTCCTACGTTTTCCAGGAGTTTGTAGGGGGCGGTCACAAACATTTCCCTAGACCCTTGCCCCAGACCCCTTCACTTCTCAAGTGCTGGCTCCAAAAAGTACACACATTATCATAGTCATTATGTTTCAATAAATTCTGCAAATGTTTGCATATTTCCTTCTCCATCAAAAATACTTCGCAGCCACAATGGATTCAGTTGTTTGCCAATGAAGGTTGCCGCGATTCGATTGTCTTGAGCAATACGTTGAAGGTCCAATTACATTGCACTATCTCTACTCAAAATAGAAATACTACCTCTTTTGTATCAATTATATATTGGTTTTGTGACAACTTGCATAAATTTTTTACATTGTTGAGGTGCATTACTGATTATCGTGGGTGAGGGCATCAGCGAAGAAAGAAATAAAAAGGCACCTCAAAGAGGCATACATCTCATCTCATGCCAGACTGCTAACTTTGCAAAGTGCGCGCAGAAGATTTCTTTTACAAACGATCATTCACTTTTAAACTGTTCTGTAATTGGTTAAATGTCTGCTAAACACTTAATTACTTGGTAAATTTCCAATCTTATTGAAAACTGCGCGCATGAAATTGATTGAAATAGCCTTTGTGCGCTTGAAGATTTGAAGTGCGCGCAGAACAAATTCCGCGCGAGAGACAAAGTTATCAGTCTGGATCTCATGGTCCATGAGATATGAGATGCATGCATCAACTGGACTAGCTAGTGTTAAGTATAGCTGCTTGGCCACCAACCACAAATATGCGACCTGCGGATTACATGACCTGCTGACCAGCGCAGCGGATTAGGTTACCTGATGTTCCATGGATTACAGTAGCTGCTTTTTGAAAACATTTTGACAACCCCTTTTCACTTGTCCTTTTGTGAGTAGACCCAAGTACGCAGCACTCTCTGACTATTCTTATTGCTGGTCATAGTCAATACATTATCATGTAAATACACAGAGAGGAATTATGGTGCAGTGTAATCACTAATGAGACGGCCTAAATTTTTGCTGGCAAGTTGATCAGATGAGATTTGTTGTGATCACCACACGGGCCCATACTCCACGGGCCACACGCACGTCGTTTGTGACACGATTTAAAAAAAGGTTTTTCACTTGTTGATTGTTGATAGGGTGAGAGTAAGGCCTCCTGCTAAATAAATACCTGCAGAAGCACTTGATTTTTCGCTTATCTTCCTTTTGGCTGAACGCACCATCTTTCAAGCCGGTAAACTCTCGACTGCCCCAGTTGAATACTATTTTCCTCCGTTTATTTCTGATGCCATATTCGCTTCTCGCAATCTCACAGCAAAATTGGCGCCAAAATTGATAGCCTCGTTACGGTGAACTTTTTGCCATCAAGAGGCTACTTGCAGACGCTAAAACAAACATGTCAAGTTTCTTTTGCGTGGTAAGCCAGGCCATACTCCCGGGGGAGGGGCCACTATTCATATTATGTGTACTGACATATTTCATATTTTCAATATTTCAATTTTTTAACTAGGAGGAGGTAGCCTTCAGAAAAAGGGCTGATTTTCAAGGGGCCCTCCCATGAAATACAAATAAAACTACAGCTAAATTAAATTTCAATTTATAAGAAACCTAAATGTTAAAACAAAACAAATATAGTATAAATAATTGTACTTTGAACAGAGTTTAATTTTGTACTACGTTTCGGGCATAAACCCATTATCAAGTCATTATCAAGTTCTGTTTTTTACTCCCGAATTGAATTTTTGAATATATGCCGAAGGGATAATTTCCATTTAGTACTTTGATCTAATTGTCAGTACCCACCTTTGTCGTCACTCATCTCCTCTCTGTACTTGATAATGGGTTTATGCCCGAAACGTCGTACAAAATTAAACTCTTTTCAAAGTACAATTATTTATACTATTTTTGTTTTGTTTTAATGAAATATTGTGCAACACGCACACAAGAACATTGTTTGTGCATTTCTAAATGTTAAATGACAATATAAAATCCTCTTGTTAGAAACCTATTTACAGATGCTAAAAAAAGGTAAATACTTATAATAAGACGAAATAATATGGGGGCCCGTTCAGTTCAAAATTACATTGAATTAATAAAATGGAAGTTAACTACATTGATGCACCTTGAATTATTTATCGCCTTCTTTCAATTGCTATTAAATGATACAAAATTAATTAAAAGGAGTTTTTTATTAATTATCATACATGCTAAGAATTAATTATTTGGTACAAAAACAATTAATTATTATGTAAGTTAAGAATTAATTATTTGATATAAATATAATTAATTATTGTGTATGACAGTAATTAATTACTTGATTCAAACATAATTAATTATTTTATAAGCAAAGAATTAATTATTTTATATCAAAATGATTAATTATTGTGTAAGCTAAGAATCAATTATTGCACACACGCAGAATTATTGGGCGAATCCCACAATTCACTTCTCCCGTCAAGCTTACAAGAACTGGAGGATCAACATTGACCTGATAATCATCATCATCTATGTAAGGAACAATTTCGGGGTCAATGCCAAAGCTGTCAGGATCTTCTGCGGCTGAATGTGCTGAATTTACTTTCTCTAGCAGTCCTTGTTCCCATAGTTGCAAGGGGGACAAATTTCTTTCAGTGGAGACTGGATGATTATTCATCTGAGTGACAAACTCCTGCAAAGAACGGTTGATACGAGGCAAACCGCAAAAACACATGGTGGAAGCAGAACATGTTGATGTCATCCAATGGATCAAGAACTCCTTGAGCTTCCATGTATTCAAACAATCTGACATAGAACACCAACACTCCGCTGTAAACACCACGATGGCTGCGCTCCACTCTGCAGTTATGAACCGAAGAACCCGTTATAATGCTGCCTCTGCCAATTCCACGATTTTCTATCATATATGTAGCTACGCCATAGTTTTCCATGCCGTAATCAGACCTCACCCGTGTGATGGCAGACCCCACCTTTGAACACCATCCTCAAAATATGAAAGCACCATTTCTGCTTTATTGTTGTTGGCACAAATGCAATATATAATTAGCCTTGTTTTCCCATCGATGCAAACATGCACTATAGATTTCCAACGAATCAATTTATGAGCAGAATCAATGTGCCAGAGGCTGTTTGGTGTAGGAACATAGTACTTCCTTCGGTGAATCACGAGCCTCCAACGCAAAGCTGTACCTACTGGATCAACTCTGCGAATATTTCATTTTATTTCATTTCATTTTATTTCATTTTATATTCTTTAAACACGGTAACCCCGTCAGCTAAGGCTGCTTTTCAGGGGGCCGTGACAAAAATTTACAATTTACAATTTAATTCATATAAAACTAAAAATAAATACGCTTATTACAAAACTAAAATATAGAAATTAATACATTGTAGTCGTATTTTAAAGTAGACGTTTGAAAGCATATAAAGAGGGCGCTAGCTTAACCTCGGGTTCGAGGCTGTTCCAAAGATGCGCACCACGATATGAGAATGATTTCTGCCCATTAGTCGTTTTCAAAAGAGGGACGCGTAAGTCAGTCTCTGAGTTTCTTAATTTGATAGTGTCCCGTGAAGAGTTTTTTGAAAAAATAGTTGAGAGATACGTAGGTGCAAGATCATTTAGGGATTTGCTGACTCGCCGCCGCTGTATTCTTAAGCCTCTGCTCCTCAGGGCACCAATGAACTTCCTTCTTCCAAGATTTGGCGTTACAATATTATCACCAGAGTTGCTGGCTAGACTTCGATAAATTGAGTCGAGCTCTTCATTCGTGATGTCGCTATAGTTCTCTTCTTCTAAGCCAAATTCTGATTGTCTTCGTTGAATGGTCGAGATGCTTACATGAAGCAATTTTGACATTTTCTGCCAAGAGAAATGCAAAGAACGGAGATGCTGGAGTTGATCTCTAGTAATAGCTAAGGGAGGACGACCGATATTGCTTGAACTTTGTTGTGGTGTATTTTGCGCCCGATACGCAGCTTCTGAGGACAAATCCTCTCCTTCACGAATAAAGCTTGATATGATATCAACTATTGTTAAAGCATCCTTTTGTCAGCAACCAACATAGCCTAAGTTGAGGCAGCATCAGTGAGTCTCTCTTGGATATCAACAAGGTCATCTTTGGATAGATTTTGAAAATCCCCTTCAGAGATAAAAATTTTAGAACAGAATCTAAACTTCTAAAAAATTAGGACAATCCTCTTTCATTTCTTTCCCTGTAAATGCGTCTGCGTCTTGATCTTGGCATTACGATGTCCAGTTTTTAGGCCCTCCAAAAAATTTAGTGACGGGAGAAGTGAATTGTGGGATTCGCCCAATAATTCTGCGTGTGTGCAATAATTAATTCTTAGCTTACACAATAATTAATCATTTTGATATCAAATAATTAATTCTTTGCTTATAAAATAATTAATTATGTTTGAATCAAGTAATTAATTACTGTCATACACAATAATTAATTATGTTTGAATCAAGTAATTAATTACTGTCATACACAATAATTAATTATATTTATATCAAATAATTAATTCTTAACTTACATAATAATTAATTGTTTTTGTACCAAATAATTAATTCTTAGCATGTATGATAATTAATAAAAAAACTCCTTTTAATTAATTTTGTATCATTTAATAGCAATTGAAAGAAGGCGATCAATAACTCAAGGTGCATCAATGTAGTCAACTCCCATTTTATTAATTCAATGTACTTTTGAACTGAACGGGCCCCCATAAAATAATCTTTACAATGCGACGGATTGTTTGAAACGGGCGAGGGTGGAAGCTTGCTTTGACTCGGCTGAGAGGCTGTTCCACAGTTTTGCCCCTCTATCTGTATGAAAAACTGTTTTCCCCTACAGATGACCAAGTCCGTCTTTGTATTATTTGCCGAGATTAATAGAGGAGCATTGTGAATTCCGTGTGAAGGGGCTACACAGGTATTGTGGAGCCAATTTATTTAGGGACTTGAAGACCATTATTTCAGATTCACTTTTTGTTAGTTCATCAATGGTCTTCCATCCTAGGCTGTCGATAATTGGTCTGCTTGGGGAGTCAAAGCTACTATTAGTGACAATTCTTGCAGCTCGGTTTTGAAGTGTTTGCAACTGATTAATCTCAGTGTAACTTGCACAGCCCCAAACAGAGCAACTATATCGAAAGTGTGGCTCAACTGAATGGAGACGCTCTAGATTTGCTCCAAGTGTAATTCAGGGTAATTCATTAATTCTATTCTTTCGTCCCGCAACGTTTTTTAAGAAATTAACGAATTTGTATAAGCAAGCATGGTATAAAGAACGGTAACAATTTCCACAATTTTTGCATAAAGAACGGTATCCATTTAATGGATACCGTTCTTTATGCAAAAATTGTGAAAATGTTATTTATGATCTTGGTATTATAGACCAAATAAATACCGGGTGTCCTAAAAAGTACTCCTGTTTGAAAAATGACAAAAATTTGATTACAAGGACGATCTTCAAATATTTTTTTTGTCACTTATACCTCATTCACACTGAAGCAGTTAAACCATCTTTGTCTAACCCAGGTTAAATTTTAACCAATCAAATGTCTTCGATTTGTTGGATCGACCAATTAGAACGCAGCATCAATTACCTGGTTTATTTTAAGCTTGTTTAACTGACCAGTGTGAATGGGGTATTACTGTAGATCAAGAACTACAGTATTTTCCCAGGCATAGCTAGTTTTGTAATTTGTTTGAAAATTAGCACCTTTAGGTTTTAGCTATTGTCGGGCTGCCTTGTTTTGAATCACACTACAAATAGCATTAATGATCACCAGATCAATTTTTTCTCGCGTGTTATGCTTTTAAGTTGGTCATAAATGACAGAAAGAAACATACACTATCATTGGAGACTTCAAGAATAATAGAAAATTTGAAAAAATTTCCACTCTTAGGGGCCGATTACCCCCCGGGGGGGGTACATAACATGTTGATGGTACGGGTATGGGTGGGTGGGTTTTAGGCCCAAAATTCCCTAAACAAGGGTCATTTTTCGGCAGATTTTCCATAAACATGGGTTGGTTTGGCTGAAATCGCCAAAAAATTGCTAAAAATGGGCAGTTTTCCACTAAAATTCATCATAACAGTGGGTGGCTTTCTGAAAAACGGGCGGCAGACCCCCGTCCATCCACAAGTCATGTACCCCCCCGGGCCGATTACATGGAGCGGGCTAGCCCGGTTAACCGAGGTGAAGGTTTTCACCCGGGATCCCGGGGTCAATAGCAGTTACAGTGTTTGAGAGTCTTTGGATTACATGGCAAGCGGGCTAGCCCGGTTAGCCGAGATCTTGTCTGCTGCCTAGCGGGCTAGCACGGCAAAACGGGCTGAAAGTTTCACATTCTTCTCATGTAATCGATTCAAGGCCGGGCTAGCCCGGCAAAGCGGGCTGAGAAATCTGCAACGCATGCGCTTTATGAACAGATTATACGATAATATTATGGCGCCAAGTATTTCACAGCCCGGGCTGGAATTATCCATGTAATCGTTCAGATCATTTCAGCCCTGTTAGGCGAGCCAGCCCGTTTAATCGGGCCAGCCCGCCCCATGTAATCAGGCCCTACAAGACTTAACTTAGGGTAGGGTTAGGGTCACAGTTGTACGAACTGCGAAGATAATCACCACATGAAACAAAAGAATAATTGAAAGCTAATTATGTTAAAAATAGATACTGAAAATTGCTACAAAGTATGTATTTTGAATCTATGATATCTTTCCCACTATTGGCAACAGTTTTGGAGAAAATCTGTATAGTAATTAATTAAATAGAATTTTTCTTGTCAAGAAGCTATAAATTTGTCAAATTTCCCTTGTTTTTGGTTGCCTAGCAACGAATCATGTGACTACTTAATTACCATTGTTATATTTGAAAAGCTAATCGTCCAAAGAACAATATGTGTAAGACTCATTGTTATACCTCTTGTAGATTTGGAATAAAAGAGGGGGACGAAAACGCCCCCCAGTCGAAACTAACCAAAAAATCGCCCAGTACGAATAGGGTTAAGTGCTGGCATATCTCGATGTGATTGCTCTTTGATATATGGTGCTAACGTCATCAAAATATCTTATTCACATTTTGCTCTCCCACAAATAACCCCGTGTTACAAATTTTTCAACATAAAGTATAATTAAAATATGGAAAAGCAGACCATGGTAACAGAAAATGGACAAGAAAATGTCGGCGAGGTGATAAACATACCTGCTGTGCGAGAATTAAATTACACGATGAAAACCAAGAATACCTCATGTCGACTTCAAGACGTATCAGAGCGCGTAAGTTTTGGTTAATGAAGAGATGTGAAAACCAAGGCTTCATTTCCACCGCGCGATAAATTCCTTGTTCAGTAAGTCTAATAGCTGCGATAGGGCAATAATGTTTGCAATACTAATGTTGAAGGTGAAGTTGTAGTTTTAGCAGCAAATTCTAATTTTTCTCAAAGGAATAAACCTTTGCTGAATTATTTGCGATTAAATTTCCGAAAATTGACAAGAAATGTTTTTGACTGCTGACCAAAGAGCATTTCGTTGGTCGTACAGTTCCTCGGGCTTTAAATCTACTGCTACTTTGCAGGAGATTAAATCACGTCTTTTGAAAATAAATCTTTTATAGAAACTCAACTCTCAAATCGCTAAAAAATAAAGAAACTTTGTGCTCGGGCAAAATTATTGAGGAATCAAAAGCATATTTTACTATCTTCTTACTTATTTCTTGCCTTGCATTTCTCGGAATGTACTTGAGTAATGTCTGGACAGTAACATGGCTTTGTAAAACTTCTGTGTGAGATGTTAACGAGAGAACAGGATTTGAACACCAAGAATTTGATGAAACTCCAAAAGCACTCTTAAGAAACTCGGAGAGCCCTGGGCTGAGAACTCGTATAAAAAGACTTTAAGAAACTTTCAGGATTGGATAAAATTCTTAGTTTAGTATAAAAATTGCGTCTGGGGGTAAATACATCAAACTTTGGCCTTCTAATTTATCAGTCGGAGGAAGGAAGCATCTTCTTGAAATACATTGCAGAAACCAAGCGTGTGGGATTGATGGAATTTAATAGAATTCGGTGAAATTTCGGGTTATGGAAAGGTGATTACATATTGTCAACGTCTCAGTCAATCACGACTGGAAACATCGAAGTTAATTGAATTTCGCGTATGGTGACTATTTCAAAATTGCTAAAGTCTAACAGTCATTCAGCAGGTACAGTATATATCGCAACTTTTTTAAAGAGCATGGCTCATTTGATCTCAACACTCCTCCGTGTAGCCTCAACACTCCTCCGTGAAACTATACTTTCGCGGGGGAGTGTCGAGGTTGCGTGTTGCGTGCAGGCTATCAAAGTAAAGTTATTTTCAAATATCTAAATTTCGCATCGCATAAAAATGAAAACACGAGACAGGCATCTGACTTCGCCAATTTCAGCCTGAATTAAAAACAAAAATCCTATTACATTTGATAATCCGACGCGTGGCCAAAGAAAGCAAAACTGAAAGAAACAATGGCGTGTTTTAGGTCTTCCTTTGTCCTATTTATAGAGACTGCGCCATGTAGCTCAGGAGGGTCCCTTGTAACGGGTGGGCCAAAAAAAGTAACCCCGAAGATAAAGACATTCTGAAAAATTTTAGAATGAAGATTTTAATATTATTTATGTGGCCATAAGTACAATATAAACTACACATATTCATTTAAAATCAGCTCATTATCAGCTGCAGGTAGAGAGAAAGGAGGTTTTGAAAAAAGATCGTCGCGAAAACCACTGTAACGAAATCACTATTCATAAAAACAAAACTTGACCAAACAAAGTGTCTAATACAAAACATTTGTCCTTATTGTGCATTTTTAACATCTCTACCTGCAATTTCTTCATAGAAATAATCACAAAATTTCAAGATACTGCCACAAAATGAGAGGTATTGGAAAATAATGATCAAATAAGTCCAAATTAGGGAAATTTCCATTTTTACCATAAGATAGTGTTGCTTACAGATCATGTTATGGTATCCTGCTAAAAGATAAATTCAGTCCTTTCAAATTTACAAAAATCAATTTCACAATCACCTCTCGTTGACACGAGAAATTAGGAAAAACATTATTTGTACAGAAATTATAATAATCAAACAATACGGTGATGGGTTATTGTTGATGATTAATGATTTTGTTACAGTTGTTTTCGTGGCCATCTTTCTTCGAAAGCTCATTTCTCTGGCATTAAAGCTGATAATGAACAGATTTTCACTGAATAGGTGTATTTCATGCTGTTCTTAATACCATATAAATTTCATCAAAATCTTTAATTCTGAAAGTTTTCCAGAAATTTTTTTATCTTGGGGGTTAATATTTTTTGGCCCATCCGTTATATCAGTCATTTGACTGAAGGGTCAAATGACTTAAAAATGTGAAATATATGAAATATATAAGTGAAAATATTCACATTAAGAAAACAGCCATTAATGATTGTTTGTTCAAATTTGACGTTAGTCGTGCTAAATAGGCTATTTCCATTTACAGCAAACAAACACTCTTATACGTCTTAAAATGGGCTTTTAGGTTACGGTAAACGTTTGTAGCACAAGATTGGGTTTTCTCCCTCCAAAAGCCAAACTATTAGCGGAATCTAGATAAACTATACATCATTCGATGCGTAAGAATGTAGGGATTCTAACCATATCAAAATGATTGGCAAAGATTGTAAAATGATATTTTCCAGGCAACTTTATTGCTTAAGAGAGCATACCTCCTTCAACCGCTATTTTGTACCCTTGCGTTTAACGTAACAAAATCTAACTTATATCAACAGGAAGCGCAATACCAAATGTGTCTCAGATTCTTTAGATTCCTATTTCCCTTGAAAATACACGCTGTGATAAATTTGCAAATTACTTCTCTGCCCTCCCACAGTTGTATTGGGCTATAAAAGACGGACTAGAGGACATACCAAGATTCTGAGACAATATTTGCTTGCCTAAAGCCTGCTTTGGTAGTGTGCAAAATGTGGAGCCATTTGATTGGTTCCTTGGGTACAAAATTGCTTTTTCGTACCTGTACCTAGTGGATTTGTAAGTCCTGAAAAAAGGAAATTTTAGTGATGCCAGATCAAATGTAAACGGCGAGGTCAAATAAGCTACAATGTAATCCAGGTCAAGCAATTACGGCTTAAAAAGCAATCAATCCATTTAAACAAAGGAATCAATACAGACAATGTGGTTTCATCTTTGTTTTCTAGCACATGACCGGCTTAATTGGTCAAAAAGCTACGATTAGAATTTAAACCACACAGAAAAACTTTGCCTGAGAAGTTGTAGTATCCTTCCTTTGATCAAGAATTCTGCTTTTTCTACATTTCTGTTACTCCCAAAGATGGCATCTTTCTGTTTCTTAAAATTTTGGCTTCTGAGATTTGAAGAAATCCGAAAATTGGCTTTTTCGGCCTACAAACGTTTACCGTAACCTTAAGAAACGTGGAAGTAGTTGTTGTTCTTACAGCATTATTGCTCCTCTTTTTGTCCGCCTTAAATGGGCTTCGTCACCCTCCGTCGCTAAACGGTATATCTGTAAACACCATTGTTTTAGGTACGTGTCCATCGTCTTCTGCAGTTTGTTTGGTGGCTTCACCCAACCGACCAAAAAGTGACTGTTAAAAATCCTCTTATATCCGAGCAATCCAAGGTCGGGCATGTCACACTGTGGACGATGTTCTTACCTTTGTCCAAAAACGAGTAGTTCAATAAAATTTTGCATGACCATTGTCCCAAAAACTGATGTTTTTAATGACAATTGTCTGCTGTTATTTTTTTCAGTTTGGCAGACATTTTTGGATTAAATCATCACTGACGATGTTTGTCCCTTAAACCGGTGCTTTTAGTCAAAAAGCTTCATCCGACATCCAAAAACAGGTTGTAGTTATATTTGTTAATGCAGAAGTGTCCCAAAACTGGTAGTCTTGGTTGAGATATTGGTCTTTTTTGCGTAAATTTGCCGGACAAAGGTAGAGCCATTGACGGGTAAACTCCCGAATTTGGTACAACAGCAGTAAGATGTATTTTGGTTGAACAGAAGATCAGATTCGTCAAATTTCACCTTTGTCCCAAACCTGGTTATTTTGGGAGGAACGTTGTACTCTGTGATAAGAAAAGCGGCGTTTTTTCCACAATTCCTTTGGATAAACATAGGGTCCAACATTTTATAGTACTTGCCCGCCTCTGAGCAATCATAAGAGATACGAATGCTCCTCTATGAAATACAAGGATTTATCTTCAAAATAACGCTTTCATTTTTGAAAAAAAGATAAAAGTCTGTATGATATTTATTGCCTATCAAAAAACTGCAAAATCACCGTGTCGACCAAAATCTGGAGGCGTTTTACGGACTTTTAACGTGCCCTTGTAATTCTGCACTTTGTCAAAATCCTACGTATGAGATATATGATCTACATCCTGTTAAGATGTAGATATTGTGAACGATTCATTTAATGCAAAATAACCCAAAAGCGATAATGGTTTTTCACGAGATCAATATGAAACCAAACAAGATCAGAAATTTAAATAGGATGACGGGATGCATGGAATTTTCGCTTTGATGAAGATGTTTTGATGTATCGAATCTGTCACGCTTCTTTTTCGAGACAAATTAGACAGCGAGGAATAATTGGATGTGGCTTTCCTTTATCACATCTGTTTTTCTCCTTGTATCATGCATGGGCTTTAAGAAACGCAGTACACATATTTTTTCATAAGAAACTTAGGTCTGGGGTTGGTAGCCAGTTTCTTAAATTTTAGGTCATTTTTACTAGCAAAAGTTTCTTATGAGCTTCTTGAATTGTTAATGTTCTAAAGGTAGAATTGATTTATTTTTAAAGGGTTTTAAAAAGAAATCGACACGATTAAATTGGTCTTGCGTCACATCTATTTTTATTGGTCCAATGAGATGGCGTTTTGAAAGCGAGGTCCATCTATTTTCAACTCGCGTGTCTTATGATCAGTGTCGATTCCCTTTCAAATCTCAAACAAGTATTAACAGGAATCGCACTCATAACAAGTTCGAAAAATTTGTCAGTGTAAAAAATGCTTACGTGCGAAAATTGATGCTTCAAATTACAAGAGTTGCTTAGCTTTTTAAAGCCAAATAAGACGGTTCATAAATTAAAATAAAATTGAAAGTACAGTTTCTTATAAGCGGTTTCTTATAAAAATAAATACTTGTACGGTAGTTGTTGCTACCGCAATAGTTTCTACAGCACTAGTGTTCCCACGTGTGTCCCTGTACCCATGAAGGTTCTTTGCAGGACAGAGGGAAACAAGGTATTACTGGGTACAGGAACACAAGGAGGAACAAGTTGTGGTAGGGACGACAACTGCGTTTCTATGCTCGTATAGATGACACGAGACAAGCTATGACACGAGGAGTCTTGCGACGAGTTTTTCTCGGTAGGCCTTGTTGATGAACGGGCATAGATCTAAACGTATTACAATCTCCATCGTGTTTGCTCCCTTCTGCGGTTTCTGCACAAAGTCCGCTTCAGCTTTCGCTGAGCACAATCTCGACGTCGTGCAGGACTTAAAACGACATTTTTGTTCTTCTTCTTTTGTTTTCTTCTTCTTTGTTCTATTATTTTCTCTTTCCTTCAGTTTTGCATGCTGGTATTTGTTTTGTTTTTGTCTGTTCTTTTTTTTCTTGTTCTCTTGTTCTTTTCTTTTCTTCACTTTTTATTTTTACTTTTTAAATTCTTCAATCCAAGTATTTTGCAATCCAAGCAGCTTGGAGGAGTCTTTCGATGTTTGCACTCATTACGCAGATGTTCCAGAAATTCTGTTCAATACTTCAATGGGTAGGTCAAAAGGATAAGTAAAACAAGTGTTGCATTGGTCTCAGAGCTTGCACTTGATATACAGACTGTCCAAAAATTGTTGGTACAAGTTTGAAAAATCACAAAATTTGATTGGAAAACATTACCGAACATTTATTCGCATATTAGCGCATCTGCAGAGCTTTTCTCCGCCGAAATTTTCCGTTCTCAAGCTTGGTTGACACTAAAGCAAAATATCGTAAGAAATGCATTCAAAATTCGACGGAAAAACGTGTCGATATTATTTTTGCCTCAATTTTGAGATTTTGTGGGCGCCTTCGACACTCTTCGATTTGGAAGTGATAACTCACTAAAAATGCGTTTTCCCAATTCTAACGCATTTTTACTCCAATGCGAACCAAGCATTTGGTGTATTTGATTGGTGACTCCAAACTTATCGAATTCCAAAACAGTAGACTTGGTACGGGACTTGGTAGAAATCGAAATCAGAACATCAATCGGAATTTCGTCCAGTCAGCAGGGGATGGGTGCATCTGTACAAACTGTGAACACTGCCAAGTCTGTTAAACATTCCGCTGTAGAGAGCAGAACGTTTGCAAGGCATTCTTCACTCGTCACTTGTCAAGTCTACCCTTACAGAATCTGTGCCCAATCAAATACAAATTCGTAGTCTGCAGAGTCTTCCGTAGCAAGAAGTCCACAGAAAGCGGACTTGATTTCAATGATCAAGCTAATAATATAACCTATCTTCTCCAAACTATGGAAAAAGAGCGATTAGATTCTTAAAGTTTATATCTAGAAGACAAATGGTGGAAAATGATCGATTTGATAATTGCACTGAGTGAGTCATTTGCTGGAGTTCTTTTTCGTCAGACGCTGTCACAGCAAATATTTATTTTTTTTCAGTTTATTAAGGAGGGTGCCCTTCAGCCTAGTGGCTGATTTTTAAAGAAGCCAAGAGCACACTTCAAGTTTTCGCACAGATACTTTGTAGTGTTAGATGCACTTCACTAACGATTTGATTACCCTTTGCACCTTAATCACTAATCACACAAAAACTGTTGAGGTGGGCTCTCTGATTGACCAATTTCAAATACTGTAGTCATAGTTAGATGCAAAAATTGGCTGTGACTAGCGTGAGGTAAAAACATTGAGATATTAATTACGTCACAAAGGCGATTTCACATTCTGTACCAACAAAGTCTTTTCGGCTACTGGTTTTGTTAAAAATGTGCCAGACATTTGATTCGAGACAGCTTCAATTACAGTTTGGCTTAGTCTCTTGGTGATAATCTAAATTCGTCATAACACATTTTCAAAATTCTTGTCATTTCACCTTCGATTGACTGGCCTTACCTCGATAACCACAGTATGAAAGGCGTCGAATCTTTACAAAAGGACTCTGTAAATGGGGATTACACACTCCTGGTACTTTTACTACGATTTTGCAGTGAGCACTTTTGAAATCCTGAAGATTTTTCAAAAGTTCTACACTTTAATATTTCCATAAAAATTTATTTCAGCTGGTTCTGACTAGCATTTTGACTACCGGATGTATACCGCAGTTACCTCCAAATTTGTGTAAGATAGCTTCAAAACGAATTTTTTTGGAAAATACACTAAATTTGGCATTATTTAGGGCATAAATAAATTATTAATGCATGTCAGAAAAATCTGATCGATTAGCTTCAAAAAATGCAATTTTGTAGTATCTATTGCAAATTCAGGACGCTGAGGCACCTGTAGAACACCTGTAGAATAGGTTTTTTCAATTTTTTTTCGAAATTTTCAATAACCTAGCGTGCTTCCTGCGTTTTACGAAGGTAGGTAAAATTGAGCAAAATTGTGTGATTGTTGCGACCGAAATTTATGCAATATAGTTGGTCCGTCAAAATGAGGCTGGACGGTAGTTTTTAGAAATGAGAAAAACGTTCTGCGCCAATGCTGTTGTGTCTGCAGTTGCGACGTCATCATATTGTTAAATCGAAAACCAGATAAGCGACAGAGTCAGTGCGGGTTTTCTTGTCGATTCCAGCAATTCTTGTCATAAAGTGAGAAGACGCTGTAATATTGAAACTAATCATGGGACAAAAAACTGACAGTAGAATGACACTAAATGATTTGCACTAAATGATTTGCACTGCAGAATCTTTTTGGCACAGCACGGCGCGGATAAAACTTAATGGTACACGTACGCAAAAATATGTAGTGTTCTGCATAGCGTCTACACTACGAGTTTTATCCGGGCCGTGCCGCTATTCGTGGTACGCGTACCATTTTTACCGCGTGCTGGGACTACCTCGCCGTTGTGCGAACCACGGATGGACTTTGGTACGGGTACAAGTTTTGTCTGTGCCGTGCCAAAAATTTCGCAGTGTAAATGGAACTTAAAGCACACAACGTTTCTGTCAAGCCATGCATTCAAAAGAAATACGTTTTCAAGATCTTGATGCCTATGCACAGTATCAGAATTAGCCTCAAATAAAACTGAAACTATTGCTGTATCTCAGAAATTATTCGTCTCTAAGAAAATAACTACATTTTGCTAATTCAAAGGTCTAATGATTAAGTAATTCAAAATTTATATATTTGATACCAAGCTATAAGAATATATTTACATAAGTATGCAGCAAAAGAAATAACGATTTATTCACCTTGGAAGCTACGGACGAAAGTGTCTCATCTTCATCAACATATTCAAGAGGGGGAAAGTTACATGCAAGCAGCCACCTTTTTGCTCAAACATCTAGAAAAGTTAGCTAGCTAAAAGCTTGTCCTTTGCAGATTTTGTGGTCCAATGGCTGCCAGTCCTACTTGTACCAGGAACGTCCTGCTATGCCCTAACAGTCCTACTTGTACCAGGAACGTCCTGCTATGCCCTAACATTCACCAGGGCCTCGAAGGGGAGACACGGGATCTTGGAATTGCGTAAAATTACACTGCTCTCAGAATTGGATTTTACGCTGGACTGGGATTTTATGACCAATGGGTTTGATCACCAGCTCCATGTCTACCAAAATTTTACTGGCAAATTCCACTCTAAAAAAGTTGGATTTAAGATCCCCATGCAGGATCCTTTTCACATCCAGTTGGGACACTTTGCGTAGCTTGGGCACTTGAATATGCCGTTCTGAACAGTAAATCAATAACATGGACTTCTTTCCATGATGAATGGAATCGATATAACGGGTCTTGGTAACCGAATCTTTGTGGATTTGACACAAAGAACAGCCTCTTCGTGTTATTTTAGACCAAGTTTACACTGTATCGGTAAACTTTTGATCCGTTGCATAGTTACGGTTCAAGAGCGTTTGCACTGCTCCAGAACAAAATTTGTCTAAGGAAGGAAGGAACAAAAGTGTTACGAATTAGCAGGAGAACTGTAAACGGGAGGCTGATCTATTACACTTTTGTTACGGATCCAAAGTTGTACCGGTACGGTGTAAATAGAGTCTTGGTATAACAACAAATTCAATTTGCTAGTAGGATCCTCTTTTTGTAAATTTCAAGGGCTATAAATGTTGCAAAATTGGTACAAAAACAGTATGGACATTTTGCCTAACAAAACCCAGACTATTATTTGCTCTAGACAATAGAACGCACCTCAAACAAAATCAAATGAAAATAATTATTCATTTTGCTGTTTGAAATGTTAGGGGAACAGAGGTCTCCCAACCCNGATCCAAAGTTGTACCGGTACGGTGTAAATAGAGTCTTGGTATAACAACAAATTCAATTTGCTAGTAGGATCCTCTTTTTGTAAATTTCAAGGGCTATAAATGTTGCAAAATTGGTACAAAAACAGTATGGACATTTTGCCTAACAAAACCCAGACTATTATTTGCTCTAGACAATAGAACGCACCTCAAACAAAATCAAATGAAAATAATTATTCATTTTGCTGTTTGAAATGTTAGGGGAACAGAGGTCTCCCAACCCTTAGTTCATAACTCAGTTCCATTAACAGGTTCTATTCTCTGCAAATGGAAATGTAATGCTCTTGTCCACAAAATATTGTCGAAAACATAGCCAGTAAGATTGCCTGCAACACAACACCATTTTAATAACTGCCGTAAAAACACGTGTATAAATGGCGCTTTTCTGTATTTGTCCCTTTCATATCAGAGTGCACCCTGTGTGCGAAGTGAAACATCTTGGAGCTAGAAAATGACAAATTTGCACGTCTCTATGGAAAACATAATGTATTACTTCAATTGCTTTTAATTACTTTTGAACTAAACAGACAATCTTGTGGGCAGACTTTGTTATATAAGACATGGATAAACCAGTAAAGGATCTACCTAACATGCTTGCTCGAAAAAGAACTTTTTTAACCACCTTGAAAAAGATGTTTTCCTCAATTTTACGACTAAGGTATTTCTTATGCATGTGGTACCATCAAAATTAAACAACAAAATAATTAGTAAATGATTAAAGTATCATAAAATAGTGTGGATTTAAAAAATGGTAATGACGCTGCCTATATAGAGACAGGCAGCGGCGGACACTTTGCCAAATATTGGGGGCAAAGATATTGTTTCAGTTCAAAAGCATTGCTTACATAGTATTGTTTTCAACAAAAGGTCATTGTTCCCCCAACATTGGGGGTGACCGCAATCCACCACCCACTAGTGTCTGCCACTGTACACAGGCTTTCATAGACAGGCTGATAGATATGGTTTCAATGCTCTCAGTAAACGCTTGGAATTACACAGACTGACAAGAAGTTGGCAAAGAAGCCTCTCGCCCTTTACTCAACAAAAATGATACCCAGGGGCAATTTGATCACACTTTGGTAGCAAGGTGCCATTGTTATTGCTTGCAGGAAGGTGTCAAAAAATGCCTGTGTTTAAACTAAGCAAAATGTACACCTTAACTGATAAAAAATATTTGCAATATATTTGTCTTGGCACTCCCACTAGAAGTCAGTTATGTACATGCCACTTGAATGGTTCCATATTCTTACAAATAAAATTTTGGGGCAATTTCTTTCATCTTTCTAGAATAAAATCTATACTTGGGTAGGTTATCATTTGAAAACATTTATTTCTGTTGTTTTATATTCAATTGAGGGACTTTCAACACTATCCAATCAACCAAGCATTTTTATATCAGGGGTACTTTGTGTAAATCTGCAGCAAACAAAAGAATTTAATCAAGAAGAAAATGGCTTACATAGTTTGAATGACATTCTTAATAGATGATTACGCTAAAGACCGGAGGTACTTTTCACAAAGATGCAATGTGTTCTGAAATCGCATCAGTATTGAATTGTTAAAGATTGGCAACTGGAACACTGTGCGAACACACAGTGGAACACATCTTGGTGGAAAACTTCTTCGCCACCATCTTTAGCGTAATTGTCTATTCACAATTTCTAGTAGTCCTTTTAAAGTAGTTGAAACTAGTTGAATACTGCATGCAGTAAGACAAAGTTATGTATGGAATTGTACAGGTAATTTGTACATAAATGATAAATATTTCTTGCCAAAGAATACTTAACAAACTTATTGTAAAAATTCTTAAAAATTCATAGAGCCTAATGCTTCTAGAATTCTTACATATTAATGCGAAGAATTCTAGAAAATTCTTAAGAATTCTTGTGATATTAAATTGATGAAGGGCCTTGTATAAGAACTATTAAATACTTAGGGCCTGCTCATAAGGAGAGGCGAGACACTTTTTACCTTGTGTTCATATGGAGAAATTTCAGCCCGCTTGCCGAGACAGAAATTGGACACGTGCAAAAATACAACATGTGCCCATTGTTTTAAATAGTAGCGCATGAGCAGTAAAGGCCTAATCGTCTCGGTAGCCGGGATGGAGCGTTCATAAGGCAGATTTTCATCCCGCCTACTGGGATCAATCTCGCGATATCTCGCTAAGTGATATCTCGCTAAGTGGGCCAGCCCAGCTGCTCATATGAACAGACAACAAATTTTGTATTAGAATTAGGGATGAGGTGAGATCTTGGCAAAGAGCTCCAGCCCGGTAAGCAGGCTGGCTCACCTCCATATGAACAGGCCCTTATTCCAGAAAGCATCACATCAGTGACCAGTATCAGTTGTCAAAAATTGGAGGGCATGCATATATCAGCTTTCGTGTACAATGCAGTTCTTCTGCTAAATGGTATCAGTTTTCTGGGTAAAATAGGATATTTCCTTCTGGAATGCTACAGACCCCTTGGTTGAGAAAACAACAACTGAATACAATGCCATGTCTCCTACAAGAGGGTCCCCCTTGCAATGTATATACCAATAAACAACTAAATATGCAACCCCAGCAACTACAGTAACTACCCTGGATAAAACTGAAAAATTCTTGACACAAATATTCTGCTATGAAAATATCTAAAAATATTCTCACATGTGAGCTTGGGCATAAATACCAAAATATCTGGCTGTACTTGCAGGATGAAGATCCCGAGTTTCCATGTTTACATCAAGAATAATTTTTGCCATGCCAAAAAAGGAAAACTACAACTTGGACAGCATATCACCATATCAATATGCTCAGTTTGCTTGTCTTGATCAGTCATATATATGTCTGCTGAAAGTATTTTTCTATGACTTTCTGTAATGTATATAGTGTCTCAATCCTTTAAAATGTATGCATAAAAGCCAGCAGCATAGCATAACACCACAGCGCGTCTTTTAGTCCACAGCTGCTCCAGTGGTCGCTTTGTTGTTGGTTGTATTTTCATCTGCCCTGCTACCATGGGCAGGGTTTAGTTGCACATTGATTGTGTATTTGTCATCTTCTCTCGGGTCAGCTGGTGAAATGCAGTGGGTAGAAGGCTGATTTTCCTGGCTTTGTGGCATTTGGCTTTCTTTATTCTCCATGATGGTTTTCACGTGGTTGGACACACCCACGTGCTCCTCCTCTGACTCATCTTTGTGCTCCTGCTTGACAATCGCATACTGCGGCAACTGTTGTGCATACTGGGGGAAACCCTGAGGGGCATTACCATTCAATCCAAAATATGGGAAAGCTTGGAAGGGGTTGTACATAAAGGTTGGATATGCACCCCTTGCCATTGTGAGGGGCACCTCAGTTGTTGTTGGTGTGTTTGCGGCAGGTTTCTCAGTTGTTGCAGCTTCTGTAGCTGCAGAGATTGTGTTATTTGATTGTATCACAGTGGCTACAGACGCCTGCCCATTTACGTCTGTTATGGTTGGGGACATCATTGGAAAACCAAAGCTAAAAAGGGGTCTTGCATTGCCTTGCCCATTCATGAAAGTCTGCATAAAACTATTATTCATTGGATAGCTAAGAACATTGTTATTAGATGCAGTGGCACCTGTGACCCCCAATTTTGAAGCATCAAAAGAAGGTATTGTACCCCCTGGACTGACGAACAACATCGCCCTGTCAGGTTTCTTCACTGTCAAACTTGGTTTGTTCCTTCGTCTTGGCTTGTATTTGTAATCAGGGTGCTCTCTCATATGGTCAGCCCGTATACGTTTAGCTTCATCAACAAACGGCCTTTTCTGATCTTCTGAAAGCTGTTTCCACTCAATCCCAAGTCGTCTACTGATTTCACTGTTATGCATTTTTGGATTTTCCTGTGCGAGTTGTTGTCTTTTCATTCTTGACCATACCATAAAAGAGTTCATAGGCCGTTTGACATGGTTGCCTTGCTTGTCATTTTTTGCCGCGTCTTCTTCAAGTTTTTGTGCAGTGTTTGTAATCACAGTTGTCTCGAGTATTTGCTGTGGAGTTGTAGTTGCTTCCATCTTGTCTTGGATTATTGCACGGTTGCCAACATCGCCAGAGAATTGTTTCTTTTGTCTGCGAACAAGGGCCTAGCACAATGGCTTTTGTAACGCGCGAACCTCGTCTTTTGTGCGTCGAATTCTCTGTTTAGTATACCACAAGTTTCACTGTTTCATTCATAAGGTTTCCCGGGTATTATCAACAATAGTCCTGCGTTGAAATCTCTGCTCATATCACGCAAATCTCCGCGTAAATTGTGATGAAGAACTTGAGGATTATTTGTGCTCAACAGCCAGCGCCGAATCTTCTCATCATGCCGAATTAATAAATTGAACAATTCAACCGTCAATTTATTGCCCATGTGACCTTGAATCATCAAAATGGCGGAAAACAATGATGGCTGACTGAAGGGGAGTACACATTTGTTTATAAGAAACTTTGGATCAGCCCATATGGTACTAAAAGTTTTTTAATTCCACATGAAAATGTCTGTTTCTTAGCACTAGAAGCTATTTGATTTGTTTCTTTCTTCCACTATGAATTATGAGCGTATGAATTATGATGTACAGGTACAGTGGTTTCTGACAATGCTACAATCTTGGTCGAAATACTTGGGACAAACACAAAATTCAAAAGTTCCCACAAAATTGCACTACTTCGGCCGTTGATTCCATGCCCCCGTTTCAATGTTGCTTGAATCAAACGCCACGCGACCTTGGCAAGATCGAATTAGGGGGAAGGGGTGATCAGAAGGTCGTATACGCACGTTTTCATCTCGAAATTTTAGGAAACATCACTACAACACTGAAATTTGCCTATATCCCAACTTATTTTGGCCAGAATTGTCTGAAAATGGTTGTCAACAAAAATAACTCATAGCTCGAGGACCCAAAGAGATTTTTGCGTTAAATTTTACCATCATCCCCACAAGAGGTGGGCCCTCAGCTTTATGCGGAAATAGACAATTTTGACATTTAGAAAAAGGGTCTGGGGAGAGCAATACTTTTCTGGTAAATGGCTGCCACCGAGCTATTTCTATTTCTTTGTGTCTGCCATTTACCAGAAAAATATTGCTCTCCCCAGACCCTTTTCTAAATGTCAAAATGGTCTATGGGCGTTGTTCGCTAAATTCGCTGAGCATGTGGGCGTTTGATTCAAGAATGTGGGCGTGGCAGAATGTATGCATTTTACACACACACATATAGATTCCCTTATAAAAGTGACACATATCAAAATTCTGAACTTTCGTCCACTGTTATCAGATTGTGCACTCCGCTGCTCTTTGAATGCAATATATTTGTAAGAAAAGCTTTTGGAGCCATTGTCGGAGGCCCGGTTTCTTGTGACGGATTCTTCCGTTCTCCATGACGGTGNAAGAGGAAACTACTTTTTGGTCATGCGGTAGTTTTCACGAAGAACATCACTGTAAAGAAGATCATATACTTTTATTTAAAACTGACGTAGAGTGGATTTTATCCATCATTTTATCAAATCTAAGCTCCCCAAGATTATTGATTGACTCTGTTGAAAACATAGGAAAATGTACTCGTATCATGCGATTGCCCTCAGTGTCTCAATAGACCATTTTGACATTTAGAAAAGGGTCTGGGGAGAGCAATATTTTTCTGGTAAATGGCTGCCAAGGAGCTATTTCTATTTTTTTGTGTCTGCCATTTACCAGAAAAATATTGCTCTCCCCAGACCCTTTTCTAAATGTCAAAATGGTCTATGGGCGTTGTTCGCTAAATTCGCTGAGCATGTGGGCGTTTGATTCAAGAATGTGGGCGTGGCAGAATGTATGCATTTTACACACACACATATAGATTCCCTTATAAAAGTGACACATATCAAAATTCTGAACTTTCGTCCACTGTTATCAGATTGTGCACTCCGCTGCTCTTTGAATGCAATATATTTGTAAGAAAAGCTTTTGGAGCCATTGTCGGAGGCCCGGTTTCTTGTGACGGATTCTTCCGTTCTCCATGACGGTGCTCCATAGAAAACGCCCCATAATTTTGGCGTAGTGAAAACCACCGACCACATACCACATACCACCGACCAGCACCACCGACTACCGACAACAACCATCACTGACCACCGACCAAGAAAACCACTGGCCACCGACTAGAAGACTAAGAGCCACCGACCCGCAGCCACCGACCATAAAAACCACCTATACCACCGACCATAAAACCACCACCGACCACCGAACACCGACCACATTATAAACATTAGAATTTTGTAATTTCGACAGATTTTATTTCACGAGATCAACCTCGACCCCAGGGCCTTTTGTCATGCTACGAGATTCTATTTTTTTCATGATTTTCTGAGTTTCAAAGTATCTGATCGTCGTTGAAAGCGCAATCCAAAATATAGATCATCTATCTACTAACAAACTACTAGCTAACACTTTAAGCCAATCTAAGTTTTAGGAACGCAAAAAGGCTTCATCGCCTTTCCATAAATACACTCCTACCGTGGACTAAATAAGCTCTTACTGCCTTTGCTTTGCAATCTTAATTTAATGTCCTTGTATTAACAGCAGGGCTGAGGAGAAGGGGATAGCAACTAAACATTTCAATTTAAGGTTCTTATTAAACGTTTTTATCAAAACGTTATTAATTCAAATTAATTGGAATAAAGGCAATCTAAGTGTGTTCATGGTAATAGAAAACATGTTGATCTTTTAATATCAATGTAGGTTTCGAGTGTCTGACGATGAAATTCAGTAAATTTAGTATTTTTCAATTTTTCAGATTAAAGAAAAAATTTAGTAAATACATACTTTCAGCTTCTTATGATATTATGATTCTCATGCATAACGACTGGCTATTTCGATGATACGATAATTGTATTTAGAGGCATAAGATAGCTACCAGAGCGATTCTAGCTACCTTAATTTTAAAAATATTCCGGGGGAGCATGTCCCCGGACCCCCCTAGATGAGTGCGCCCGGCGTACCTTCCATACTTTCTTTTGCAAGGGGCCCATGTTTCATTCTGACCCGGGGCCGATAAATCCTCTCCGCGGCCCTGATTAACAGAATTAATAGACCGAGGGGGGTAACTCCTATGGGGAGTTTGGTATACATGTGCCTGCCCGGGTTATGGGTTAGTTTGTGATATTGTGCCCTGGTTATGGGTCTACTTAACGAAGATTTGCAGAAACTCAACTCAAGTAAATCGAAGTTGGTGTTTTTCTTGTAACCCCAGATCTGTAATAGTATTTCGAAGGAATCATGATTAAAAGAGCTCTCACCAAAGGAGAATTGCTCTACTAATGGTACAAAGCGTATTCTAAACAGGATTCTTGTGAAATTTTTTTGCCCTGGTTATGGGGTATGTTTTCAATATAATGCCCTGGTTATGGGTTATGTTTTCAAAATCTTGCCCTGGTTATGGGTCCAACCTCCGGATTCTCAAAGGCACATGTATACCAGCCCCCCTAGAGGAGTTACCCCCTCGTAATAGACCTGGCTTGTATATTACTAAAATTAACTTTAACTTGGGTACCTGTCATAAAGTATCTGCTATGCGGGGGGGGGGGGGGGCGCGGAG
>REGM01000126.1:565460-610165 GCA_004194415.1 Aurelia aurita
ATCTTTGATTTAAACTGTTGGATAGAATTAGCATTCCTTACATTTTGAGGGAGGGAGTGCCAAAGTTGGGGCCCTCTGTATCTGATGGTCTCAGAGCCAAAATGTACTGTCCTTATCCGGGGTAGTACAAATTCATTGTTATTTCTTAGGTTATACATATTATCTCGCTCCCTGAAGATCTCATTCATGAAAGGACTGTTCATATTGTTCCGTGTTTTAAAAGTTTCTGTAATTAGGGTTTGTAAATTCTTCTTATGGATAGTCACCGATTTATCTCTTTTTAGTAAAGTGTCAAAACTAGAAACATAATCCTTGTACGCAATTCTTAAAGCCCTTTCGTGTATTTTATTAATCTTGTTGTTCAAATTCCTACTGTGGAACATCCAAGCTAACTGGCAGTATTGAAACTTGCTCATTACAAAGGCTCTCATTAAGATTCGCAGCTTGTTGGAGTCCATGTATGCAGACATACGAGAGAGTGTAAAAAGCTTGCTGCCGGCCTTTTTACATAACTTGCTGATATGTGCTTCAAAAGTTAGTTTGTTATCGATAGTTACCCATAACAGCTTTTCTTCATCTGTATTTTCAATAATGCCGTCACCTTTACTAACTGTAACAGTTTGATTAGAATGTCCCCCTAGCACCATAAAGATGGCATTTTTCTGTATTTAATTTCATAAAGTTATCTGCAAACCATTGGATAATTAAAGTGGAATCATTCTCTAGTCTCCTGATTACGTTATCAAGATTCTTGTCGCATGCATATATGGTTGTATCATCTGCATAGTTGCAGATATCAGTTCCCTGAATGGAGAGCAACAAATCATTTATGTAATTGTTAGAGAAAAGGGGACCAAGAACCGAGCCTTGTGGGACTCCTAAGGTAAGGTGTTTGAATGTACTGAAAGATCCGTTTATTTTCACCCTTTGCTGCCTATTCTCTAAAAAGCTGTGAACAAGGGAAAGAGCCGCACGACTAACACCATAAGCATGTAGTTTGGCTAACAGGAGGTCATGCTTAATGCAGTCAAACGCTTTTGAGAGGTCCATCAAGATTGCGCCTACGTTCTCTCCATTGTCTAAACTGACTTTCCATTTTTCGAGCATCCGAAGCAAGGCGTGTTGCGTATTAAAACCTTTGCGAAAACCGCAAAGTAGAACTGATAGGAATGGCGTTATATATTTAATTATCTGTCTGTCCATAATTCTCACCGTTTTGAGCACACTTATAGGTCTATAATTTTTCTTTGAAGTTTTCGCCTCAGCTTTATGAAGAGAAGAGACATCTGCAGATTTTAGCTTATCTGGAAACGATTGTTTTTAAATACCGTCATTGAAAATAGTTTGTAAAGGTCCAGCACAAATGTTAGAGCTATCCTTCAAAATTTTTGGAGGGATATTTTTGAAAGTCGTTGCCTTTCTTGGATTGAGTCTGCTAATTTCCGTTTCCATCTCTGCAACAGAAACTTTATTAAAGTCGAATAAGCCATCGCTTTGGACAAAACTACGAATTTTCCTTATGCTCGGGTGGTTTGAGTATTTAATAAGAGCCTGGTCGATAGGATCTATTATACCTTCTGTGCTTGAAGAAAGACGAAAGATGAAGAAAGACGTCTCTTCGGGACTAAATTCGTGAATCTGATTGTCAAGTTAAGTTTTGGATTTCAATATGTTCATAATTACGAGGCTTCTTGCTCGTATTTCGCTATGATTCAGGAGATTCCCCAAAACAGCGCGTTTGCAGTTTCGGCCAAAGACCAAAAGCTCTGGTTTTTTGGAGGTGGAGGGAAATTTGGGCTTTCAAGATTAATATTTCAATTCTCAATGCACCAATATCAATAAACAAGGTTTTTATCTTCAAGTTAACTATCGAGGATTACTTCAAACTTATTAGGGATTTAGTCGACATAAATTTTTGTCGCTAGCCTAGATCAAATATGTAGCAATTTTTGGGACACCCCATACTTTTTTGAACAAGATATAGAAACTTTTGTGAAGGAGAATACGAGCAATATCGTTAAAACGAACCATATGCCTTGTCGTTCTTCTTTTTGAATGTTAATGGATTTTCTTCTTTATTATGAACATCTAAACCAGGACACAGATTATTATCACAGGCAACAGTCCACCAATGAACCCACGAATTATCCTTGCTTTGCTTACTGGGCTTACTGGCCAGTCGCCTAGCAAATGAAAAGTCGATGATGAGGTTAATAGAGATCCACAGATGTCATATTCAGCGAGTTTCCCTTTAGTTGAGATGCTCTGTTTAGTTTCTCCCAGAAAAGGTAAAACTCACTGAAAAACGATGAAAAATTATTTCTTTTGACTGTTTTAACTTGATATTATAATGGCAATGATTTTTTGAACCAATAAACTCCAAAGCAGGGGCGAAAATTGTGGAGCCATTTTTACACATGGGTAATTAGAGACGCCGTAATTTCTCGAAAATTTGAGATATTTGCTTCGCAGAAATAGCGAAGGAGCAAACTTTTTTTGCAATCGACTCTGCAAAAGGATGGTTCGATCAGCCGATATCATCAGTCTGGTCACATGACCAATGACGCAAATTCGCAAATATGCAGTAGGCTACAAGACAATTATTCCCTTCAGCCTTGTCAACAATCAAAATTAGTCACTGATCAATAAACATCCAAAAATTGCATATTTATGTGCATCAATAGACAATAACGCTAAAGATGGCGGGCGCGCAAAGCATACTGGTAAAAAGCTCCCTGACGAATACCTAACGATATAAACATTTCGGTCTGCCCTTTCGATTAGCTATCTGTGATAAAGTTCGGAACAAGTAATCAATGTAAACAAATAAGAAATTTTGTAATTCGAACGCAAATCTTCAATTCGAATCCAATCTCGTCCCCAGAGTGAGTTCGTTGCTCTACCTCTACTCTGGGATACAAGTGGCTGTTCTGCAATTTGATTGGCTATTCGAAAACAATAGATAACACAAACTATTTCTCGAAAACTTACTAATTATTCGAATAACAACAATATAATCTAGTCACTAAGCAACAACCACTACAATGTTACTTTGTTGTTTGGAAACGAGGTCGCATAATGGGCGTTACCCTGCCAACCGCAGATCCATAATAGCTGCTAATCTGTCCATTTTCTGGACAGATTTGTGCAATTTGTACCAGGGTGTTCACTTAGACTCATTGCAATCGTCGTAGTTTCGCTCCTTGATGAGCTGATAATCGCTACAACTACGACTCATAATCAAACAATTCGAAAAATCGGCCAAAAATCCATGAACCTCGTTTTGATGCCGGGCGCTAAGGGCTTAAAAGGGCCTAGGCCAATTCAACAAGATTCGAACTCAACGATTCTAAAACCCTTTAACGAATTAGCAGAGCAAGCAAGGGTTAAGCAAGTTTGTTCATTGTTACGTTTAAGAAGAAACTTCGAACATAAAAGCTTCAACTGGACTCCTGGAAGTCTTCAGGTTGTATGTACTTGAGGCGATTGCAAGCAAAACCCTCGGCTTTAAAACTTTAGAGAACTTTTAGCAGAGCAAGCAAGGGTTAAGCAAGTTTATTCATTGTTACGTTTAAGAAGAAACTTCGAACATAAAAGCTTCAACTGAACTCCTGGAAGTCTTCAGGTTGTATGTACTTGAGGCGATTGCAAGCTAAACGCTCGGCTTTAAAACTTTAGAGAACTTTTAGCAGAGCAAGCAAGGGTTAAGCAAGTTTAGTCCTTGTTACGTTTAAGAAGAAACTTCGAACATAAAAGCTTCAACTGAACTCCTGGAAGTCTTCAGGTTGTATGTACTTGAGGCGATTGCAAGCTAAACGCTCGGCTTTAAAACTTTAGAGAACTTTTAGCAGAGCAAGCAAGGGTTAAGCAAGTTTAGTCCTTGTTACGTTTAAGAAGAAACTTCGAACATAAAAGCTTCAACTGAACTCCTAAAAGTCTTCAGGTTGTATGTACTTGAGGAGATTGCAAGCAAAACGCTCGGCTTTAAAACATTAGAGAACTTTTCGTGTTCTATCAATTTTCGTGTGTTCACAGTTTCGAGGTACGCGAGAGGTTGTTTCGTTCACTCTATTGAACATGTCGCTCATATAGGACGGCGCATCACCGTTTAGGGATTTGAAAACCATTTTTAGTGTCTCAAAATCAATCAATTCCCTAACCGTGGGCCATCCTAGGGCACGAAAGAGTGGCAAGGCTGACTGGTCATATCGACTGCCGGTAACTATTCTGGCAGCACGATTGTGTAGCTTTTGGAGTTTATTAAGAGAGGTCTCACCAACATTCCCCCAACATTACGACTTAGCTGGATCCTCGCTAATTAACCCGACTAATCTCTGAAGTTTTCGTTTGGTTGTTTGTCAGTCTCTTTGAAGTATTGGATTTGCCAAAAGATTTGTCAATGGTCACGAAAATTCTGGATCCTTAGTTTTCTATAATCTCGGATTTTGTTAATTTCTTATTTATCCAAACTGCAAGTCGTTGTGTTGAGTGCATTAGCAATGCGGATTCTAGTTTGATACTTAACTCAAGAATTTGGTTTTTGCAAAACTCTTCGGTAAATTGCCAGAATCAGAATTTGGTTTTCAGTTCTATCTGAATACGCTTTTTCTTTCAGCTAAGAACTTGATAGGATATCTTTATTCCCTTGTTGTTAAGATTGCAAATTTTAAACCATTTGCTTTTCTCAGAACATAAGTTTGATTCCCATTTGCCTTTTATTTCAGTTTGCCCGCTGTCCAGAATGCTTTTTGTTTTTGTAGATTGATGCAATGCTTTTCTTCTTAATTCTTTTGTTTCAGTTGACAATTGTCTTGTAACTATTCTTCATTAAGATTGTAGAGAAAACAAAACCTACCAGTACCAAGATTAGTACTTCTTCTATGTATTACTTCGAGATTCCTTCACTTTGACATTGAAAACCTGCTTTTAAAATGTAAAATACTCTTCAGATTTCACCACAGCAATCCTCGCAGCTTTCTTCGGCCATTGATGATGGGAGGCAAAAAGGAGGCTAATCTTGTGAGCGAGGTTGAAATGTTGATTCCCCATTGGTCAATTTGGGCATAGTAGACTAATATTTGGAATACTGCAATCTGATTGGTCACGCCTGCATTCTGGCGCGTTTGGCCGGATTTTCAGATAGTTTGATTATCAGTCCCAGTTGGAGCGGAGTGCCCTCATCCAATTCAATAAACGAAGCGAAACTGGGACTGAGGTAGTCAGTCTAGTGCTCGTTCGGCTTCGTGACTAGCGTATGACGTAAGAACACCCTGGGAACGAGGTTGATTCGAATCAAAATTTTACTTTTTCTGCTTTGGAAAGGTTTCTTTGCAAACCATGTTGCATTCGAATTCAAGGTCGATTCGAATTCAAGTTAGCTAGTCGAAACGGCAGACCGAAATTATTATGTCGTTTGGTGCTGCTGTGTGCAACCAAGATACTTCAGTTATAACTGATTAGATACAAATTTTTATCAATCTGGTAGTGCATGAATTGGCACTTGCTTCTACTTGTTGAATTTAATTAAAATAATACCTACCTTTAACAGTCAAGGTAGTTGTTTGGGTGACTGGGGATCCAAATTTTGAAATGGCAGTGCAAATGATGTTCTTCTTATCCATACGAGATGGTGCATGTGCCATTTTTAATGTTCCAGTTGTGATAAAATAGTATCCGTCTGTTGTCACATTATGAGATGTAAGTCCAAAGTCATTAGACCATGTGATCTTTGCTGCTGGCCTCCCTTTAACTGCGCATGTAAAGCTTTTAGGTTCACCTGCCATTGCAATACTTTCTGCTGGTAGTCTAGGTGAGTGAACGACTAGAGGATCTGTAAAGTAAACTTGTAATTAAAAAGAACAGCCATAGATATTTGCTCTCTAAAGTGTACAAACCACTGGTATCTTAGCTTCGACAAAGGGATCTTGTCTGGAGTTACTTTCATCGACCTAAAGAAGCCTTTCACACTGTTGACCACGATATTCTCACTGCATCTCTATGGAGTTGAAGGCGTGGAGCTTGACTAGCTCATATCATACCTAAGTAATAAGAAGGATTGCTATAAGGTAAATGGCAAAATGTCCAACATATAGGACATCAATTGTGGAGTGCCTCAAGGCTTCTGCCTTGGCCCACTCCTATTTTTGACCTATATCAATGATTTGCCGTTTGCCTTACATAGAACTAAGGTCACAATGTATGCAGAGTATACAAGCTTTCTTATCACCGATTGCAGCCATGCTCTCAACTCAGATATTTAGAATCTTTGTTTGAGAAAATACCGGGTGTCCCAGAAAAAGTTTCCCGATTTGAGTTGTCATTGGAGTAAAAGTGTGTAATAGTCAAGGGCGCCGGAGGCACGGGGGCAGCGAGGGCAACTGCCCCCGTTGCCCTGATGGTACGGAGGCAGCTAGTGCCCTTTTCGAAAACAAATCATTTTTCCTGTCTTTTACATTTCTAACCCTTTTACCCATCGGAAGGGTGGCATAATTTTCAGGCATTGTAGGCTGAAGTCGACAACAGTTGCAATTGGAGCCTACAACTAACAACTATGGCCTAATGAAATGCCAAGAGCAGATTTACATGTTTTCAGCCAAAATATTAAGACGTCACTCGTTCAAGAAGGGTACCTTCCAGGGTTGCAACATTGCATTCTAAATGTTTTATAATGTTGCCCTGAATCATTACAAACCCTTTATGATACCAGTGGCGTACCCAAGGGGGTCCAGACCCCCCACTTTCACAAAGATGGTCCTTGAAATTTTCCCAAAAATGCAATAAAATTGGTACCTTAGGCAGATCCAGTGTATTTTGATGTTTAAACAATATTTGATTGCGCCATAGCGACAGGGTAATCAATTTGTAATAAAGCCAAGGAAAGTAACATTATAATTCGTACATGATATGCTGAACTGTTTTGATGAATCTGAAGTATCTTTTTGCTTCTAAAATATTCCAATAGCACTTCGTTCCATACCCTGGGTACCAGACTCTCCAAAAAAATGAGATTCTAAAAAAAACTCTCATTTTTTTTAGAGTATAGTACCCAGGGTATTCGTTACCTTGATTGATTTGCAATGATGGATAAAGAGTATATTTTTTCGGGTTTCAATTTCGGTTTCATTGCAGCCATCTTTCTCACACAAAATATATCTAAACATGGCGTTGCCCCCTTTTCCGAGAGTTTAGAGGGCGTGGTCACGAAACATTTTCCGGGGCTGCTCCCCCAGATCCCCCTTCTCAAGGGCTGCGTACGCCCCTGTATGATACACCTTTAATTTGCATTTAAGTTTATGATCAACTTGAAAAGAAGTGCAATCAGTCAGTTACCTATAAAGGTTCGATCGATTGGTTGGAAATATAAAGCGTATCTTTGTTTTTAGCTTTATGGACCAGAATTGACCAGATTTCTTAGCCTTTGCGTGACTAACACACCAAAGGATTCTTTATCTTTACTATGCACTGCTCCCAAAAANTCCTGGATAACTCCCTTCGCAGGTTGCTTCTAAATGCTCTTATTGAATCCCATTTGGATTACGCTTGCACCTTATGGTACTCAAATTTGAATAAGAGGCTGTCCAAAAAAATCCAATCGGCACAAAACAAATGCATTCGTTTTTACCTGAATTTAAAAAACACAGCCCATATTGGGGCCACAGAATTCAGGGCTATAAATTGGCTCCCCACAAAGAACAAGATAGATCAATGTATCTGTGTTAGCATAACGAACTTTTTCAAAGGAACTGCCCCAGCTTACAGTGCTGAGATATTCCGTCCAGTCAACCAGGGCCGAACAACGCGAAGGTCAAAGTTCAAATTGGAATTTCCATTTCGCAAAAGTAAGACGGGACAAAAATGTCTATCTTATCTAGGGCCGACAATATGGAATAGTCTCCCATCTGAATTGAAATCATGAAACAATATAAATACGTTCAAACATAAGATCAAAGAAAATTGTTTCCAAAATATACAGAAAAAGGAAGATGACATATATGTCTTCTATTAAGACCCTTCATTATCGCTCCCGATCATGTTTGGTCTTATAAACCACGTTTTGCATCGAAAACACATATAAATAAATTTTTTCCCCTTTTAACAAAAGTTTTTCCCCGTTATACCGACACCTCTAAGGGGACCATTATGGAAATAAGGAATGATGGAATGAAATATCCCTGCCACTGTAATTAGGGGTGTTTTTCTTTACGTTTTTAATATTGTATTGTATCTATTTTTATATTATAAAACTTGTAAATATTTTTAATTTTAATTTTGTGGCAAATTGATACATTCATACATACATACATATAGCCAAAACAGTTCCAGCAACCACGTCATGACCTGGGGATTGGCAGTGGTGCCTTTATTGATCAGAGAGGATACATTTTTCTGACTCACCCGGTATACTAATCGACCCATGTTCAAAGTTTTTGCATGCCCACTTCTAAGTCAGTCTGTTTACTTGATGAAAACGAAATATTTTGAGCAATTTATATTGTGTGTGCAGGCAAACACGTCAACAAATCCTGACTGTGGTATTCCAGATTTTTTTGGAAACCTTTCAATCCCTGATTTTCTTCAACCAAGATCTTATTCTTATCTAACAATTTTTGTTTGACTTTCTCCTGCGCATCGTATCCCTCTTGCATTTGTTTCAGTTCTTCTGTGACGCCGCCAAAGAATTTGATAACCATGATTTTCCTCTTCCAAATCAGTTGCATACATTTCCCAATTGTCTGCTTCTTGTTTCATCTGATGTTTAAATTCTGTCTGTTTCTTTTCATCCTGAAAGAAAAAGCGACAAGTAATAGCCTTGTAACGACAGGCAATTCACTTGTAAAGTCGTCTCAAGTAATTAACTTGTAAGAAAGACATATAGGTGCAGTTTATTAGCAGTCAAAGAATGGAAAATGTTTTGCTTTCCAAGTATATCTACATTTTGCTAGTGGCATTTTACAATTCTTTAAGCTATGAATTAAACTACCCTTTTCCTGTGAGTTAAAAGTGATTCGACGTTATAATATGCATTTTTTTCGTCAATTGTGACATGCTCTGCAGTATTATTACATTTTATAAGTATTTGCAAATACTCTTCAACAGTGGAACCATGTATGTAATGTTTTTTATGTCGAAGTGGTTAGAAAAATGGTCAGATCTCCCTAAACAACAGAACAAGATTTGGCAAGTCAAAAAGTACTAACAATTCTGCTAGCAGAGCTAGGGAAACTTTTCCAATATCACCTATATCGTTTTAATCAACTGACGGCCTATGAAACCTCTCCCCTTTAACACTGTAGTCAAGATGACATACAACGTATAACAGGCGTTCGAAATAAGACAATACCTATTGTCAAACAACAGTTATATTTTATTAAGTTAAAACGTCTACTTACTTCATCGTCCGATATTTGTTCTCCTTTGACTTCTCCCATGCTTCGCGCATCTTTTCCAACTCATCTTCCTTCTCCTCTACACCTGGCTATACGAACGCAATATTGAGACCTAAATCGGCCGACATTTTGCGTATATTTGTTCACAATCGTCACAGAATTCACAATTTAATAACGAAAATATTCTTCATTATCGAGCGATATTCACTCGATAATGAAGAACACAACCATCAATCAACTGAATTCTTCACTGTTTGATTAAATGTGGCGTTACTTCTGAGTACATTAAGTACAAAAATTTTCGGCGTGACAAACTTTCGGACAAAGATTTGTCCGAAAATTTATTTGTACGAAATATGGAGTTGTCCGAAAATTTGTCACGCCGAAAATTTTTGCGTAGATATGCGCATGCGCAGTGTGAATTGAATTACTAAAATAGGAACCAAAGCATGAAATTTGAAACAGAATCTCAATCATGACACGAAAGATGTAAATGTTTTGAAAAATGTATGTTTCCAAGCAAATATTAGTCTAAACAGTAGCATCATCCTGCTCCTCATCGTTGGACTTGCTCAATTCGTCTTGTTAGAAAGAAAGATGACTTAGGCAAGTCCACTNACTAAAATAGGAACCAAAGCATGAAATTTGAAACAGAATCTCAATCATGACACGAAAGATGTAAATGTTTTGAAAAATGTATGTTTCCAAGCAAATATTAGTCTAAACAGTAGCATCATCCTGCTCCTCATCGTTGGACTTGCTCAATTCGTCTTGTTAGAAAGAAAGATGACTTAGGCAAGTCCACTTTTGTGCAAGACGACTTGGGCGAGTCCACTTCATCATCTATTAAAAAGTCACTGTCACTTTTTTGTACGATTGCATATGCTTAATTGTGTTGATAAGATTTGATGATGTTGTCGAACTAGAAATTGAGCCAGGAGACCCATTTGCAGATTTAAACTTATAAACAAATGTAAGTAAGTATAAAAAATCGACCAATACGAATTTAACAAGAAATTAATGACTTTTTTCATTGCTCTCCTATTTCAGAAAGTTTTATGCAAGAAAAGACTTTCGTTTGAGACATGATATAGGGCTCTATCCCAAACTTTATAAAGGTGTTTCGTTTCAATAAATCTAAAACCTGACGTGGTTTTGCTTAAATGATTCAAAAGACTGGTCAAAGTTTTGTCCGACAATTAATTTGTCCGAAATCCGAAAAATGTGTCCGAAAATATTTTCGCCGAAGTTTATTGTCAGAAATGTTATCCTCTGAAAATTTTTGCACTTAATGTAATATGATACAGGAAACACATGGAAATAAAGTAAAATATGCTAAGGAGTTCCTCTATTTTCTCGAATAAAATAAATAGTTGCTTAGTTGGTTTGTTCTTAATTTGTTAGTTTTTAGTGATCTGAGAATTGAGTTCTTATAAGCAGTTTCTTGTAAAAACAAATAGACAAAGTTATTGTAAGAGGAACATATATTGAAATGTTAGCAATAAACCCCTTTTTCGTAAGAAACTCGCATTTTCCATGTAAAAACACTAAGGGCTTTGACCAGACACCGAGTTCAACTCAGATCGGGGTGAAACTTCAAACAGGTTTGAGTCTCTCATGTAGACGGACCCTTATGTCCGACCAAACTTTCCTTGCATTTTTTTTAAATTAAATGTTTTAAATGTAGTATTAATTGTTTTTTCTTAAAAGGAATTCCGAAGTACAGTACCTAGCAAGATATCTCAACGAATTGTGATAAATTACGGCTATCTTGAAAACATCGAATGTGGTAGATTGGAATGACATGGAATATTGGAAGACTGGAATAAGATGGAATACTGGAGTACTGGAATTAGATGCAATTCTGGAATAGCTTTATCAGTAAAATATACAAACATTTTTGCTAGAGCAGTATAAAATCAGTAGAACTCACTAAGAAGAAAGAGCCTTTGTCATCATTACACATACATCATATTTATAATCATATTGGAGGTACGTCAGCTAAGTTATTGCAGTTACGCAACTTTATTATTGTTTTGCTGAGTTTTGCCGGTTTCTTTAGATTTAACGAAGTAGCGAATCTTCGCCGCAATGATTATCTTCAACAAGACGCATATGACTATCTTTATTGAAAAAAGCAAGTCTGAAATTTACAGAGATGGAAACTATTCTTTCATTGCACAAAAAAACACTGCTCTTTGCTCACTGCAGCGATATCTCGTTATGGCAGGAATTAGCGACGAATCTGTAGAGTACTTGTTTCGTTCAGTATCTTGTCTCAAGACCAATAATGGTTACCTACTCAGGAAAAGAAATCGTCCCGTATCCTATACAACAGCCAGAGAGGCAGTCATGAATTTGCTTGGCGAAATAGGTTTGGACACAAAAGAATTCGGGTTACACAGTTTGCGCTGCGGGGGCGCTTTAGCAGCAGCGAATAACGGGATTAAGGACAGGTTATTCAAAAGACATGGACGCTGGAAGTCCGAACGTGCAAAGAATGGTTATGCAAAAGACAACTTGGAAGAACTGCTTTCAGTTTCTCTTGGACTTGGTCTCTAGCATATGCGTTATCAATTGAAAAATGTTGTTTAGAATAGAAAAATAATTGGAAATACCATATTTTCATCGTTTTACTGAATTAGTTGTGTTGGAACTAAATTAAGATTTCGCCATTGATTTTAGGCTAAAAAAAATTGCCCCCTCTTGACAAATTACAACTTGCTAGACTGACCTCACTACTATCTGTGTATTGTAGTTTAGTTAATAAATAAAGTTTTTTTCGGTTGAATGCAATGAACTAGAAAATACATGAATTTATTAACAGTACAATAGGAAATGTTTTGAAGTAGCATTGTTAAGTTCTTAACCCTATTCAGGGCAGGCAAAAAAGTTGATAGTTTTGGGCGGGGGGGGGGGAATTTTCCACCCCCCTTCATTTTCTCCGAAACTATGAGAGATATAACAATGAGACTTACCCCAATTGTTCGTTGAACAATTGGCTTTTCAAATATAACAATAGCAAATTAATTAGTCACGTGATTCGTTGCTAGGCCAATAGACCATTTCGACAATTAAAATCGGAGGCTGGGGAGAGCGGTTTGTTCTGGTAAATGGCGGAGGCATTTCTGGTAAATGGCTGCCACGGAGCTGTTATAAATGATAAATTTCCCTCTACAGAACTGTTAGTTTTAAATTCACAGTTAAAATAAAGAAATTATGACTTAAAAAATAACCGAAAAGGAGCCCCATCACCAATAAGCCTCGCAACTAAAGGGAGACTGAATCTCCAAGCGAGACTTCAAATCAAATTGCTTTGGCGGGAAAATATTCGTGATTCGTCATCTCCGTTTATCGAAGCGAGATAAAACAAATGTTTTGATAAGTTTCGAGAAGAAAGCTTGGAATTACTTTACTCTCTATGATTTGTGCAAACTGGAAGGGGTACAATAATTCAGAATTGTTGCAAATAGTAGGAAACATATTGTAGATTCAAAATTCATACTTTGTAGCATTTTTCAGTTTCTATTTTTAGAACAATTGGCTTTTAATGATCTTCTTGCTGTATGCGCTGATTTTCTTTGCAGTTTTTTCAAAGTGTTGTCCTCTTTGCTAGTAAATATTCGCTCAAAATGAATCAAATAAACAAGATAAATCAAATTAGAAGCAATTTTTTCATATTGAGCACTTCTTAATTAGAACAATGACGTCATAAATGTGAATGACGTCATATATGTCAAATCTTGCTGATGTCGGCAAATATGAATAAAAAAAAATATCAAATGAAAATACTCATCAAAAACATTCAAATGGTGCATGTTTGAGATCATTCTGACAAACGAGACAAAAACTACGGACGTTTTAACCTTTTCTTTGTTTACCACTTTCCAAATATGGTGTTACTGTGGTCACATGATGAAAGTCAGAACAATGAAATGTCAGAACTTTAATTGCCTATTAAATTTGACTAAAATTCACCAATATTGGGTTGCTATATCTTCTGTCGTTTTAGCATAATGTAATAAAGTTTGGTAGGGGGTGAAAAACGCCCCCTGCCCTGAATAAGGTTAAGGGGATCTTTTGCACGCTTTCTGTAGAAGCGTGCTTAGCAAGCAAATAGAAAAAGCCCCCTTCCTCCGGTGACCCAATAAAAATGACCCAATAAAAATGAGGGTGACCGGTGACCCAATAAAAATGAAGCTTTTCGAAAAATCATTAAAATTCGATTGTGTTGCCGACCTTGAAAATTTCTCTTTGTGTATTTTTTTAAACCATATTGTGAAGTTTTGACATTGCATTGAATTTGCGGTAATTTGCGCTTCTTCAAGATACCTGTTTTTGAAGCATTCTCTAAAATCACAGGAAATTATTATCAAATTCAATTTTAATTGTGCACCAACACTATCATTTAGGACCAGAAAATTCATCTGAAATAGCAAGAAATAGCTTTTTGGCTAAAGATTCGATGTTCTGCAAAATACTATTGCTCAAAACAAGATTTTTAATGCCGTAATCTCGATGTATTCTGCTAAAAAAAAGAAAAATGATCCCAGCTTAACTTGATTTGTCCTTTGGCACAAATATACAAAAATAAATGGTAAAGATCATCGCTAACATAATCAAATTTTGGTGATTTTTCAAAAAGTTTCACTTTTTATTGGGTCACCCGGTAGTAGCATAGATAATGAAAGAAACTTACATACCGTAGACATGTTCTAGCTCCACGTATCTACTTTTGACACTCGCCAATGGATGGTCACCTCCTCCCCAATATTTATACTCGAAGTAGTACTTTGATTTTTCATGATCAAATGTTACACCAGATATGGTTACGCTGTCACCTGATAAGGTTATTCTACCTTGGTAGGCCACGGGCAACGGTTTTGTCGTGAGTCGGAAAGTCTTACCCCTTCGCATGTATTCAGCCAATTCATATGACTCTCCATTGAAATGAACAGCCATGAGATGAAGGCTACTCATTAGGTCACAGCATCGTGGATTTAAGTCGAGCATGCGTATCTCCAAGCTGCCATGTAATTTGACCGCCGTTGCTGATATTGATATTTTGGCATACGCACACTTCACAATCTCTGATTGAAAAAAAATACAATATGTTGCGCATAGGATATATTAATAAAGGAATTAGACATCTTGTAGTTTATTTTCTAAAAAGTGATATGGTTAATCGGCAGGGCCCTAGGAAGCATCTTAAGGTGGAACCCCCCTAACTCACCATGAAAATGTGAACACAATATTAAATTTATTCAAGAATCAAGAATAAATTTCATCAGGACCTTACCTGGGGCCTTTCTATATAAGATTTCAATGAACTGAAAGGTGGTTGAGATTTTTGTCCTTAGCAGCGGCTTAGCAACGGAGAAATAAACATTTAAAAAAATTTGGACTGATCCAAAACACGGCTTTTCCAGGATTCTAGAGCCGAATCCTCCATTTACAGCCTCATTCTGAGTGAGGAGGCCTTAACCCTATTTCTCTTTTCGCCCCCAACCAAACTGTGTTACATGGGGCCAACCTCGTCCCCAGGGCCTTTTGTCATATTTGGACGGAGACGAAAAGGCCCTGGGATCGGCTGGTCACATGACCATCAAAACACCCACTTTCCGTGGGTGTAATAAATTATAGAAATCGTAATGTATGCAGCAGTTATACTTTAGGCCACAGCTGCGGTATGTTTTGCAATGGAGGAGACAGGCAGCCGCAGACAGGAGACAGCTCTTGTTTTTGGGGTTTCTGTCAGTTGTTCATGGATTTGCCACTGTGCTTTCGTCGTATGATCAAAGTTTTCTCTGAAGCCCAAGCAGGTGCGATGTTTTGAACTGGTTTTGGAAGTCTGATCAATGGCTCAAATGTGATCGTCGTTTTGGCCAACCCGTTCGCCGTTGTGTCATCCTAGTTGTGGAAAGTCACTCTGTAGTCCTGTACCAGTTGCTGCCTGCTGCCGCATATTCTCCTATCAAAGTCTACAAGCAAAATTTTCCTATTCGTAATCGACACTCCGCAAGTTGTCGCTATATTTGTTCATGGAACTTCTCCTTTTCAATTTGACTAAATATGTTTGTCATTCGCTTTGTTTTGGTCGCACTTTCACATACTTTACAAATTGCATTTCAAATATGCCACTTGTAATCTTTGGTAGGAGGAAATTTGCGAGTTGTTATTTGTTTGAGTTGTTAGGACAAAAGATTATTTTCTGTGGTCATTCAGTTCCGACGTGATGGAATTAATTTGATTGAATCCTATGGAATTTTCCTGATCAAAACAAACGTACTAAAAGATCGAAAACAAATTTGGCCAGCCTAAGGAATCATAACGTGTTCAATTTCTGCAAATGCTAGCATAAACCATGCATAAACCGTTAATATTCTGCGCCTTTTCTCAAGCTAAAACGGTTAGGTACTTTTCAAGGCTCGACACATACGCATGGCCTAAACAGAGCAAATGACCTTTGGAACGGGGGTGATTCAGACACGCAATAACGATTCAAAATAAGACGTTGACTTGAATTGAATATAATTTATGTGAAAAGCAACAGCTAATCAGATCGCTGATGTGGTAACACGTTGAATTGAATTGAACTTAATTTATGCGAAAAGCAATAGCCAATCAGATTGCTTATGTGACCAGCCGATCCCAGGGCCTTTTCGTCTCCGTCCAAATATGACAAAAGGCCCTGGGGACGAGGTTGACATTGGGCCTAAAAGACAAAAGTTATGACAACTAAACCTTAGTGACTTTTAATGAAATTTAGTTGCTAATTATAATTTCAATACTTCATTGTTCTAGAATTAATCACGTGACCACAATGGCATCATATTTGGAGAGTGGTCGACAAAAAAAAAGCCTGAAACCCATAATGTTTTTGTTTCTTGTCTGATTGACTTGAAATATGTATCATTCGATCGACCATAATGAGAACTTATAATTTTTTCATATTTGCTAACATCAGCAATATTTAATATCTATGACGTCATTTACATTTATGACGTCATTTTTCGGATGAATAAGTGTATGAATTGTAAATTTTGCAGCAAATTAGCTTTATCTTGCTTGTTTAATGCATTTTGAGTCAATATGGATTGGAAATAGGAAGATTACTATGAAAAAACGGAAATGAGAATCTGTCAGGAGAACAAAGAGTTAATTAAATGCTAATAAACCTTTTCACAGAGGTCTGGGATGGCGCGCTACTTTTCTGGATTATGGTGGATAGAGGGAATCCTCTTCGCGATGCAATCACTGAACTGGAGCTGAGAGCTGAAGTGGGAGAAGCTGTGCACGAAATTTCGCATTTAAATCCAGCTAAATGGTTCATAGAAGACCAGAAAGGCTTACAACATGAAAACAGACAGTCACCTATCACATTAAGGTGGTATTTAGCATATTTTACAAGATATTTATTTCTTCTAAATGCTATTTATTTCTTCTAATTTTATTTCTTCGGGTTTGGTGAATTTGGATTGTATGATGATTATTTGCCAATTTTAGATTTTTGTTCATGAACAAATAAATTTTAGATTAAATATTGCACTTTAGCCAGAGGAATACGAAGGGACATCTGCACTTTTGGTACAAATGTATGCACGCAAAGATTTCCTGTGCGCTTTTAGCCTCTTAACAAAAGAGAGACTTTGGCGGGAAAATATTCGCCTTTAAAAATGCATTCGTCATTTCGTTCTCTCTGTTGTTTCTCAAAATCAAAGAAGGAGAAAGTGGTTTGCAACAAATAATTTATATGCGTTAGAAATGAAAGCAAATAAAAAGTGTCCTGGAAGTTTTACAATTGTAGATGAGAGGCCAAGTCAAAGAATTGCTGAAGTATGTTGTTTTGCTTGAAGGTATTTATTGTTTTGGTGGCATAGGCCTTGGTTGGCAAAATTTAATGCAGTCTGTGTTTGACTTTCCTTGTGAACAAAAATTGTACGAATAAATGAGAACCCCGGAGTAGCGTGCAAGTAAAGAAGCTGCTTTGAACCGGTAAGTGGCCTTATTTTAGGAGTATGTACAGTAGTGCTTTATTTTGAAATATCACAAGCCACACTGTTTGTTTGTCAATAAAGCCATATGCGAAGAAATTGAAGAAACCGTTTGTTCTTAGCTAACTTGATTGATTTAGAAAGGCTTGCTCTGGTAGCTTCAGCATTGGGAAGAAATATAAATCATTGCTTGGCTCCTAAAATATACGATCGTTCCTATTCCTGCAGCAGTCAATGGGCAATAAGCTCGATTCATAAACTAAAATCCAAAAGTGGTTTGACGCAGTCCCTCACTCATCATCAATAATCATGAAATCCAACTTCGCGAGGGGCATTTCACTTCGGAAATCCCGTACACCCTTCCTGGAAATCCGGAAAAAATCCGGAAATCCTCAAGAAGTTATTTGGAAATCCGGAAATCCCTGGAAATCTCCAGGAAATCCCAAAAATCCTGAAATCTCTCAAATGCTGCTTTAGCTGCGACTTTTTTACAAAGTCTTCGTAATGGTACTAAAGATGTGTCCAAACATCGGTCAAAAAGTGTCATCAACTTCAACAAAGCTCAATAAACGCAGCGATGAGCCCGAGCAGTTGAAAANAAGTGGTTTGACGCAGTCCCTCACTCATCATCAATAATCATGAAATCCAACTTCGCGAGGGGCATTTCACTTCGGAAATCCCGTACACCCTTCCTGGAAATCCGGAAAAAATCCGGAAATCCTCAAGAAGTTATTTGGAAATCCGGAAATCCCTGGAAATCTCCAGGAAATCCCAAAAATCCTGAAATCTCTCAAATGCTGCTTTAGCTGCGACTTTTTTACAAAGTCTTCGTAATGGTACTAAAGATGTGTCCAAACATCGGTCAAAAAGTGTCATCAACTTCAACAAAGCTCAATAAACGCAGCGATGAGCCCGAGCAGTTGAAAACTAGGGGCTAATGCAGTCTGGTCCCCTGACGTCATTTTCGACTAAGGGAACTGGACTCCAGGGAAGAGGTAGCTCTTCCTTCTCCTTCACAATTCAACCTTTTTTCTTGACAAAAAAACGCGTTTGTCTCCTCCGCAACATCGACGACTGGGATTCAGGCAGGTGCTAATGTTGAGGTCACTGCGCAGGAGCGTTTGCTTGGTTGCCATGGATGAGCACAACACAACCACAAAAATAAAAGAGGGAGGACACTACTCATCAGATTTCGTTGACATGACGAAAGCATCTTTTTAAAAAAATAGGCGTTTTTTGCCAACTGGTTAGAGGGAACAAATTATGAAGAAAGAGAAGACACGGTGAAGTCGTGAAGTTCAAGCCGCTGGATTTTTTGACTTGCCCCAAGTCTATTCCATGAAGTCCTTCCGACCGATCCCTTTCCCATAGTTCCCGGATCCGCCATTCCGATAGAAATTGGAAAGAGAGAGAGGAATAGACTTGTATAATCCGTTTCCCTTATGAATTATTAATGAGATAGGGCTCATTCGAGTGATTGTTCTCAAAATGCGGGGGTATGTCTTCTATACAATAATGAGATAGATCTTTTGTTTTATAATTGGCAGCGGACAGGATCCTGTCCGCCGTCGGCATTCTCAGATCTCTCGAAGTGGCCAATCAGCATCATAATTGCACAAAAGGCTTATCTCTTGGTATCTGAGGCAGAAAATTATAAGGGGGTTACTTGATGCCTCTCTTTATTTCCAATTCAATAGTGTAGATAACGATCTGTGTTTAGTGTCTTTCCGTAGTCGTAAATATCCTGGATTAATAATTCATAAGGGAACGGATTATACAAGTCTATTCCTCTCTCTCTTTCCATTTTCTAACGGAATGGCGGATCCGGGAACTATGGGAAAGGGATCGGTCGGAAGGACTGCATGGAATCGACTTGGGGCAAGTCTACTGGATTTGTTATCCACTCCTGGATATTTGTCCATAGAAAATTACGTTTGCAATTTAAATGACTCATTCTTAGTTTTTAATACCGACTTTTCATTTTCAGTTGCAGCTGATTTGTTAGCAAATGTTCTTCCACAGTGGAAAGACAGAATAGCGTTTGACCTATTGTAACTTTTTAATTTTCAGGCGTGACCATTGTTTTGTTCAGACGCTACCTATCCTGACCCCAATTCGAATTTTCGAGCATTTCTCACTGTAGAATGATTTAAAAAAGCCTTTGCGAAGTTTTCGAATGATATGGTAAGACGCGGGTGTAACAATATTTCTACGGGGTACACTCTACAAAACAATGTTAAATGAAAAATTAAAAAAGCAAGTATAGCAATATTAGAACACCACGAGAAAATGTCAGAACAATAGCCACGCCATCAGGCATGGCTCATTTTTATCGTTTTTAAGCGTAGTAATGTCGTTTAATGCAACGTAGTACACTTCATGTGGAAACTGCAATGTAGCATCTGATAACAGTTTAGTTTTTGAATCACGTACAATGATTTGATGGATTTTAAACACCTTTGAAAACTTTGGAAGTCCCTAGGAAATCCCTGGAAATCCGGAAATCTCTGACAAATCTGTCCGGAAATCCGGAAATCCCAGTAAAGACTTTTGGGATTTCGAAAATCCCAGAAATCTCGTACGCTATTTTGGGTAGTGAAATGCCCCTCGCAACTTCGCTGGAACGACTCGATGAAATGAACGTTTCCTTGCAAAATATGCTAAATATCACTGTAATGCGAGGGGCATTTCACTTCGGAAATCCCGTACACCCTTCCTGGAAATCCGGAAAAAAATCCGGAAATCCTCAAGAAATTCTTTGGAAATCCGGAAATCCCTGGAAATCTCCAGGAAATCCCAAAAATCCTGAAATCTTTCAAATTCTCCTTTAGCTGCGATTTCTTTACAAAGTATTCGTAATGGTACTAAAGAGGTGTCCAAAAATCGATCAAAAAAGTGTCATAAACTTCAACAAAGCTCAATAAACATGAATAAATGCAGCGCAGCGCCCGAGCAGTTGAAAACTGGGTGCTAATGTTTAGGTCGCTGCGCAGGAGCGTTTGCTTAGTTGCCATGGATGAGCACATACAACCACAAAAATAAAAGAGAACGACAATCCTCATCAGATTTCGTTGACATGACGAAAGCATCTTTTAAAACAACAGGCGTTTTTGCCAACTGGTTTGATGGAACAAATTATGAATAAAGAGAAGGCACGGGGGAGTTCAAGCCGCTGGATTTGTTATTCACTCCGAGGGGCATTTCACTCCCAAAAAATCTCGTACACCTTTGGGAAAAACCTTTTGTTTTCAAGAAAAATCCATCAGAGATCCTTAAAATCTTTTTGTTCTGAAAAATTCTCGTACGCCTTTATGAAAGAGTGAAATGCCCCTCAATTCACTCCTGGATATTTGTCCATGGAAATTACGTTTGCAGTTTAAATGACTCATTCTTACCTATCCTGACCCCAATTCTAATTTTTCAAGCATTTCTCACTGCAGAATGATTTAAAAAAGCCTTTGCGAAGTTTTCAAATGATATGGTAAGACGCGGGCGTAAGAATATATCTACGGGCTACACTCTAACAGCACAATGTTAAATGAAAAATTAAAAAGCAAGTATAGCAATATTAGAACACCATGAGAAAATGTCAGAACAATAGCCACGCCATCAGGCATGGCTCATTTTTATCGTTTTTATGCGTAGTAATGTCGTTTAATGCAACGTAGTACACTTCATCTTCATGTGGAAACTGCAAGGTAGCATACACTACTCCGTTTTTGTACGAAAACGGAGGGAAAAACATCCGTTTTTGTCTGTTCACACTAATCTGCTTGATTACAAAAACGGAGCGAAAAACATCCGTTTTTGTGCGTTCACATTGCTCCGTTTTTGTGAACCTCATTGTTCATTATTGCAGCGTTTTCAAAAACCTCCGTTTTTGTGCGTTCACATTAATCCAGTGCGTTTTCAAAAACCTCTGTTTTTGTGGATATTCACTGTTGAGAGCGTTTTCGAAAACCTCCGTTTTTGTGCCGTTTTTGTACAGATTAGTGTGAACGCTTTCATTTTAAATACCTTTAAATATTTTGGGTAGTGAAATGCGCCTCGCTGTAATGTAGTAGATAAGTCTTCAGTTTCATTCTGTAAGCCTTGCTCGTTCTCTAATTGCTCAGTAACTGGGAGTTAAATGCAATTTTTCGCCGACAACTTCGCCAACTGCAACGCCAGTTCAGGCAGTGTTTGCATCGTGAAGGGGATTCTCTCTCGCAGCGTATCCGCCATCTTCCAGAAAAGTAGCGCGCTATCCCATACCTCTGTGAAAAGGTTTATTGTTCTAAAAATGGATACTTAAAATAGCTTGAAAGTATGTATTCTGAATCTACATGGTGTTGTCCATTATTTAAGACCATTTGAATTAAAATCGGTCATGTAATTAATTAAATAGAATACTTCCTATGAAAAAGCCATCAATTTGCCAATTTTCCTTTGTTTTTTGGTCGCCTAACAACGAATCACGTGGATAACTGATTGCCATTGTTATATCGAAAAACGCCCCCCCCCCCCATTACAAAACATCAAACAAATAGAGACGCATTGGCGCGGAGAAGGCGAATATGGAGAAGGGAAAATATGGAGAAATTCTGAAATTGAACTGCATTTTTATCATGCGAAAAAGTCAAAGAGTCTGGGCTCTAGCTCCTTTCCTTTGTCTAAGCTTTGTTCTCTAAACCAATCACCTGTGAGACAGAGCTCCTTTAAATCTGCGTAAACAACGTATTGTGATCACACAATCATGAAACGTCAGAGGCATAAAGCCTTAATCTCTCTCTTGTTTTGTGAAATGTGTTGTTGTCTGACTTCAGTTGTGGTCACAAAACAACTTTCCATGGGCCCAAGGACATATGAAATACCTTGCCATGGGCCGTTACTATTAATTATTACCACAACGGCCCGTTACTAATAGACAATTACGGAAAAGATGGCGTCGGGGGGCATTTGACCAAGATGCATTGCGTTTAATGATCGAATTTCTATAGAATCACTGTTGATTCCATTATAGAACGCAATGCATCTTGGTCAAATGCCCCCCGACGCCATCTTTTCCGTAATCGTCTATTAGCCTGCGTGCTGACTCTGCAGTGCGGAGGAGGGAAAAGGAAAGGTAAAAACGCTGCGTTCACTGACTAATGTTATTGCTAGTATATATCAGTGGTATATATCAGTGAGACATATCAAATGCATGCATACAGGAAACCTTTTGTTTGTGAAAAAAGATGATTATGAATCAATAGGGGTTTACGGTTCTACCTTAAATTTGGAGGGGTACGGCTTTTGTCATTAAAATAAAGGGGCCCTTCCTGCAACAAAAAGGGCACTTTTTCGTTTATTGCACAATCTTGCACGTGCCTCCAGTGCCCCCCGATTCTTACGTGTTTGCCCCCCCCCTGTGTTAATCTGTTAGTCTCTGTTAATCGGATTTTATTCTATATTTTTATACTTTCAAGAGTAATATCTCGCGGGAAAGCGCGGGAAAGCATTCATATTTCTGTTAAGCGAATGAAATTAAAAGCCCTTTAAATACTTATCCAAATCTAACTCAAGAAATTCGGAAAGATGTACCTGGTGAGTGAAAAAAACTCACGTTACCTTTCTTTGCTGTTGAAAATGTCTTTGTGAGCATTTGCGTCGAGAAAAAAATTGACTTTAGAGCAGCGGCGTGGCCAGGACAAATCAACTGGGTGGTATTCAAACGAAGGGGTATGGGGCTTTAGAAAAATGTTTGAGGACACGCCCTTTACTTTGGCTTAGAACGCTTCTCTCGATCCATGTTTGCCGGTATCAACACAGAACTTTTGACCATTTTGTGAAATATTTGTAAAAGTTAGCATCCCCAGGAAAATATTTGAGTAAACATCATTTTCTTTGGCTTAGAATCCCTTTCTCCATCCCATCTTTACCAATGCAATTTGAAACTTTGACAATTTTTTAACGGCTTCCTATGAATCACCATCTTTTGGACAATTTTTTGCGCAAAGACCTTATACTTTGTCCCAGAACGCTTCTCGCAATCTAGTGTTTGCTTGACCCCGAAATGGAAGCTTTGGAAATTATGTGTTAGTACGACTGGGAAAATTAAAAAAAATACCAACCTTTACTTTGGCTTAGAATTGTTGGTTAGAATTACAATGGTTTAGAAGGTGACTCTCCCAGTCACATTCCTGCGTTTCTTGGAAAAATTCTTGCACACCCTACCTATGCTCAGCTGCCCAGCTACTTTCTCCTCGTTTTTGAAAGAATCTCGAGGACCATCTTTTCGCATAAGTGGGGGGGGCCTGGGGGGGGGGAAATGCCCCCATCTCTCCCCGTGGCCACGCCACTGCTTTAGAGACATTGCAAAGTCTTGATATGGCTCAGAATTTGTGGAAATTTCTGCTTCTGGAAGCTACCTGTTTTTGAATATGCCATTTGAAGTACTGCTTGAAAGAACAAATGCACGAAAAGTCCACACAAAAAACCTGCAAACATTGATGCTTGAAATCTTTAAGTCCCTTTCACAAGAAAATCCATCATTCATGTGGACATTCTTCGGAAGAAAGGACGTGAAATACGAGCTACCAACTAAGAATCTCTTGCAATAGACCTTTTCACAGAGGTCTGGGACGGCGCGTTACGTTTCTGGAAGATGACGCATACGCTGCGAGAGGGAATCCCCTTCGCGATGCAAACACTGAACTGGAGTTGCAGTTGGCGAAGTTGTCGGCGAAAAATCGCTTTTAACTCCCAGTTACTGAGCAATTAGAGCAAGGCATACAGAATGAAACTGAAGACTTATCTACTACATTACAGTGATATTTAGCATATTCTACAAGGAAACATTAATTTCTTCGAGTCGTTTTAGTGAAGTTGGATTTTTATGATTATTGATGATGAATGACTGACTCCGTTAAACTAATTTTGAATTTTAGTTTATATGAATCGAGCTTATTGCCCATTGACTGCTGCAGGAATAGGAACGATCGTATATTTTAGGAGCCAAACAATGATTTATATTTCTTCCCAATGCTGAAGCTACTAGCCTTTCTTCGCATATGGGTTTATTGACAAACAAACAGTGTGGCTTGTGATATTTCAAAATAAAGCACTACTGTACATACCCCTAAAATAAGGCCACTTACCGGTCCAAAGCAGCTTCTTTACTTGCACGCTACTCCGGGGTTCTCATTTATTCGTACAATTTTTGTTCAAAAGGAAAATCAAACACAGACTGCGTTAAATTTTCCAACCAAGGACTATGCCACCAAAACAATAAATGCCTTAAAGCAAAACAACATACTTCAGCAATTCTTTGACTTGGCCTCTCATCTACAATTGTAAAACTTCCAGGATACTTTTTATTTGTTTTCGTTTCTAAAGCATATAAATTATTTGTTGCAAACCACTTTCTTCTTCTTTGATTTTGAGAAACAACAGAGAGAACGAAATGACGAATGCAATGGCGAATATTTTCCCGCCAAAGTCTCTCTTTTGTTACGAGGCTAAAAGCGCACAGGAAATCTTTGCCTTCATACATTTGTACCAAAAGTGCAGATGCCCCTTCGTATTCCTCCGGTTAAAGTGCAATATTTAATCTCCGTTTATTCATAAACAAAATTCTAAAATTGGCAAATAATCATCATACAATCCAAATTCACCGAACTCGAAGAAATAAACTTTTCTTGTAAAGTATGCTAAATACCACCTTAATGTCATAGGTACCAATCTGTTTCAAGTTTTAAGCCTTTCTGGTCTTCTGTGAACCATTTAGCTGGATTTAAATGCGAAATTTCGTGCACAGCTTCTCCCACTTCAGCTCTCAGCTCCAGTTCAGTGATTGCATCGCAAAGAGGATTCCCTCTATCCGCCATCTTCCAGAAAAGTAGCGCGCCGTCCCAGACCTCTGTGAAAAGGTCTATTTCCAAAAAGAAATGTAAGCACATTCAGAAATAATTCACTTGCAGTCGAAGGAGCTCTACTTTGGAACACTTTACCTGATACTATAAAAAATGCAAAATCAGCAGCAATATTTAAAGGATGAGCAGAGCAAGTCTAGCAAAGAATGGAATGGGCGAAATTGCACATGCAAGATCTGCAGCTAAAAAAATAGTTGATAATGAGGATCAGAAATGAATTTTTTTGTAATTTTTTCTTTGTATTTAAATAGTTGGTTTGAATTAGTTTTATTACTATATATTGTACCAACTGTAAATAAATTGATAATAATAATAACAATGAAACTAACCTCGAAATCACAAGGAATTATTATCAAATCGAATTTCAATGCTTCACTACTCCTTAATTTGGTTTTGTATGTCCTTGATCAAGCTCTTATATCGTTTAGGACTCTAAATTTCAAATGAAATCTCAAGTTACAGATTTGCTGACCTATAATACCATGTTTTGTAAAATACTGTTGCTCAAATTTAGGTTTCTCATGCCACAATTTCATCATCTCTCTCCCATCCCAGAAGAACAAAACAACGATTATCTTTTAAAATTATTTGGTTCTCGTCACAAATACAGAAAAACAAAATTTAAAATACGGTGTTATAATCAATTTTTGGTGATTTTCCAAAAAGTGCCAAATCTTAAATTTGAACCCTTTTCACAAAGAAGCTTGTTAAATCCTAGGAAATAAAGTTAAGATAAAAAAGGAAAAAAACAAGCAAGACAAAACAAGGCCGAAGAAACTTTGCTTTGCAAAAGTTCCTTAACCCTATTTGGACCAGAGGAAGGGACGTTTTGGCCCCTCCAGCCAAACATTCTCAAATAACGGCTTGCAGCTTCATCTTCAATAGCGGCTGACATAACGGGTGGGCCAAAAAAAGTAACCCCCAAGATAAAAGATTCCTGGAAAACTTTCGGAAAGGAAGATTTTGAAAAAATTTATATGGCACGAAAACAGCATGAAATACACCTATTCAGTGAAAATCAGTTCATTATCAGTTGTAATTACAGAGAAATGAGCTTTTGAAGAAAGATGGCCGTGAAAACAACTGTAACAAAATCACTAATCATCAAAAACAACCCACCTGAGTATTGATTGGTTTCTGTGCAAATAATGTTTTTCCTAATTTCTCAACGAGGGAGGATTTTGAAATTGATCTTTGTCATTTTGAAAGAACTGAATGTATCTTTTAGCAGGATACCATAACATTATCCGTAAGTAACACAAAATTTTGGTAAAAATTGATATTTCCCTAATTTTGACTTGCTCGATCATTATTTTTCAACGCCTCTCATTTTGTGGCAGTAGAGGGAGTGTCATCTGTCCTTAGCCATTAGAATAATCTGCCCTTAAATGGTCGGCTTTTGAAACAAACAGAGTTAATAAAAAAGAAAGAAAATGCGCTAGAAAAGGGCAAATCGCGATAAAAATGTTCACCAACTCTTTCTCAAAGCTGAACTCAAATGTAACGACTGTCTGCTTGTTTGTCTTGGTAAATTTTCAGCTCAAACGCAAGTCGGTCTGGGCGGCCTAATTTGATAGATAAAGTGATGAAATAGACTTGTGAGTAAAACCCATCACAAATGAAATCAACAACGCAGTAATTGACAACGAATCAAAGATTTATGATTTTAACATTATCTAGCGTTTTTTATTTTGACCTTCTGACTCCTAAGCGTGCGTGGTTGACGACTGGGCAGCCAATAAGAAAATTCAGAATCCAACGGCGGACCTATAGGGGCGCAGTCAGGCCAATCAGACTATTAGTGAAAGAAAAACCCCGGTTTCTATACCGTTTGCCAATTTTGTTAATGTTTCTTCAAAAATCACATCTTGAGGGTTGGAGTTGCCCATAAACAAACACTAGCAGTTGTGCTTTATTTCACATCCTGGGGCGACACGAAGAAAACAAGTATGGTGCTTGGAAGACAGAGAGGAAATCAAACTTACTCACATGTACCCATTTTAATTAAATAAGTGTCTTTAAAATATCCTTCTCGCCAAAGCTAGGCATTATAAAACAAAAACAACAAATAAGAATCTCAGAAATAACATCAGCAAATGGTTTTAGCAAGCTATCTTACAAAAGCTAGACTCAAATTTCTTTCAAAACTAAGTTTTTGCAGCGCGGTTTCATATGATAAAAAACGTTAGCCGACCATTTATGGCGCAGCCCCTCTACATCTTGCAATGTTGTGATTATTTTTACAAAGAAGATGAGAGTAGAGGTGGAAACAATGCACGACAAGACAAAATGTTTTGTATTGGACACTTTGTTTGGTCAAGTTGTGCTTTTATTATTAGTGATTTTGTGACAGTGGTTTTCGCGACGATCTTTTTACAGAACCTCCATTCTCTTTAACTACAGCTGATAGTCAGCTGATTTTCACTCGATAGGTGTAGTTTATGTTGTATTTAATGCCATTTAAATTTTATCAAAATCTTTCTTTCTAAAAGTTTTCAGACATTTTTTATTTTGGGGGTTACTTTTTTGGCCCATCCGTTATATCAGCCGCTAGTGTATGAAGCTGCAACTTTTTGACTTTTACTAAAATCTAATTAGCTGCCAAACTTTAAAATGTCATTGTCCATTGTTACACCACGTGACTTCCAGGTGTATTTATTTGTAGACAGGTCACAAAGAAAACATTATATAGCTCTCTAATTTTTTGCAACTTTAGTAAATCATAAAGTTCTATACACCATTCGATTTTCTTGAAAAGTACTTTCATTTCATATATACAGGGTGTCCCAAAAAGCTGTGCCCCATTTATGTAGCTGCTATGGAGGAGCGGTAGCTTCTATTTTTCCGCTTTTGATACAGTTACATTGGATTTACTTCAACTTGGAGTTTGAGACCTCATTCTAGCCAATAAGACAATTGGTTGCTGATTTATGGCGTAAAAAAGTGTAAAATTCAAAAACAGCACTTTCTTTGTTCTCCAACAATGCCAAAATCAAGTAAATACTGCAAGAAAGGGCTCTAAAGCTGTGTTATAATTTTTTCAACAGTTGATAAAGGGTTAATTGTATTCTTTGCTGATAACAAAACACCATTAACCCATTGCAAAATGCATAAAAATTCAAATGAAATGCTAGAACCTTTTCTGGCAATAACATGCCATTGTCATAAGCATCAAAAAGTTCTTTCAAGAGAAATATTAAAAGGGTAGATCCTATACAGGGTTGTATTATTATTTATGATTTATTGTCCACTGAATAATTGAAAATTATGCAATATGTTTTTGTTAATTTTTCTGTGAATATACATTTGCTTCTTGATACTCACGATAAAAAAATATCCCTGGAGCAGTTGTGACAAAAAAATATTATTTCCCATCCAATCCCATCAATATTTGTTTCCATTAAGTCTGTCGATTTATTACTTATACCTTGAGAAAACCGCAAGTAAAATTATTTGCACTTTGCTCTTTGCTTTCGGCACATAGGAATTGATAAGATGCTCAACTAAAGTATTCATCATAATCATCATGTCTTTACCAAAGATTTTCGAAGAATTGTTGACAATTTATTTGAGAGAATCACAACGAAAGATTTGAGAAAAACATTCAGAAGATGTTGGAGTTTAATGGAAAATTAGTCGCTAAGGCTTAAAATTCCTTGCTTTTTTTGTTTTCAACTTTTTAAGTCTAGATTTCCAATCATAACAAAGGAATCTTGGGGGAAATATAAAGCTTATAACTTTGCATATATCTTGAGTAATTATTTATCATATGAATCCAGTAACTAGATAGCCTTAAAGAAGAGAGAATGACTTTTAATTTAGAGCAAAAATTCTGAAATTGGGTAAAGGCAAGATAACCTTTTGATATTTTGAAATTGACGTCATTTTGAGAGTTGTACTGGAGGGAAATCTCACTGTAAACAAACCAGTGAAACTTAAGAAGCCAACTTTGAAAATACATTTCTCCACACTCAGTGGCCCAGACATCAAATGCAAAACTTGCTGTTTCATGTTAACCCTCAGGATGTCCTCTATAAAGAACATCAGGTCTTTTTTGGATTTTAAAAATTTCTTTTTTTGCAATAGACCATTTCGAAAATCAAAGAAGGAGACTGGGGAGAGCAGTATGTTCTGGCAAATGGCGGATGAATATCTGGTAAATGGCTGCCACGGAGCTTTTACGAATGATAAATTTCCCTTTCAAATTCAGAGTTAAAATAAAGACTTTATAACCTGAAATATAGCCGAAAAGGTGTCCAATCACCAATAAGCCTCGTAACTAAATGGAGACTTACCCTCCAACCCAGACCTCAAATCAAATTGCTTTGGCGGGAAAATATTCCTGATTTGTTGTCTCCGTTTATCAGAATAATGAAGCGAGATAAAACAAATGTTTTGATAAGTTTCGAGAAGAAGCTTGGATTAATTTACCCATTATAAGTTGTAAAAACTGGAAGAGATACAATAATTCAGGATTGTGGCGAATATTGTTTTGGCTGTAGTCATTAGGGAGGTAATTTAATGCAGTTCTTTTTCGTTAAAAATTGTGCCTTGCTTTGTGGAAAGAATTTTGATTTTAGACTTTGACTGACTTTGAAGAATTGACGAGGACCTTACTGCAAACCAAGAATAAACCACTGTTCATAGCAGGTAAGTCGCATTTTCTTCACTAGCAGAGAGATACTTTAACACAAAGACTCATTTCAACGCCATATCATAATATCAAATCTAGAGTTTTTTAGTTTGTTGCGCTTTGTTGGTTTCTTTGAGTATCTATCAATAACAATGACTTGTTCCAGAAAACTTTACAAGACAAGAGGTTTATTTGCAATAAATGAACTCTTCTAACTTACCTGCAAGCAGGGGTTTATGAAATTGCTAAATGTGTCCAAAATCCTACTCGCTTGTCCTCCTTATTTGATGAAGACCAAACTTTTGTAACAAAGCAGCTGATATTTCACCAAAAAACAATATTTCGACACAATTCTGAAGTATTGTATCTCTTCCAGTTTGCAAAACTTTTAATTCCTGTTCCCCCTCGAGAAGTTTGTGGTGCCGGTTAGGTAAGAGAAATCTACTTTCTATCAACAACAAAACATAACTTCAAATCATAATTATTATCAGATTGTCATAAGCTACTCATACGAATTCTACTTTCTAATTTCTACTGTTACATTTACCAACGTAATTGGGGATGGAAGTAGTGCATTAATGGCACCCAGTGACCAGGTTTTATATGCAACAGCGCATTATTCGCTGCTGGAAATATGCCGCTGCGTGGTAAAGGTCCCCACAGCCGTTCCTCTAAGGGCCTGTTCATATGGAGGCGAGCCAGCCCGCCTACCGGGCTGGCTCGGTAGCTACTACTATTGTTCAGAACGTTCGGCTGCCCGAACGGCTGTGGCGGCATACGCAATGTTCCTCCACTTCTCTCTGTCCTGAGCTGTTGCAATGGCTTCAGTCATAGTCAGTCCTAGCTTCTCTTTAATTGTATTTGTCATTCTGGTTTTCTGCCGTCCTCTTAACCTTTTTCCAAATACCATTCCTGTCAGTAAGTCATTCTCTATGCATCTGTGTCTCATAATGTGTCCCATAAATTGAAGTTTCTGCTGTTCTATCTCATTAACAAGTCCTTTAGTTTCCCCAATCTCGTCAAGCACACTTTTGTTTGATCTCTTTTCCGTCCAGCTGATTCTTAACAATCTCCTGTATGCCCACAGCTCAAATGACTGTATTCTAGCTCTATNTTAAAGGATGGAAGGTTCCTGGGAGGATATGCTCATTCCAACAATCCAGTTGAGCGGTTCATCACAGTTAAGGAGCGAAGGTGCCCAAAACAGCTTTGTTCCGCCTGGTGTGAGATATTTGAAATCGGAATGGGATGAGTGGTCACATGGTGCCAAAAACAACACAGAGTGTGATTCCCCGCTACGATTAAGTTTGTTGATGTATGAGAGGGATATATAATGCACAGGTAAATTTTTAGGTATATTTTGTGGACATTCTCAGGAAATAGGCACGATTTTTTGTTTTTGTTTTCCCCGATTTCGCAAGAATTGTGTTCGAGGTTTGGTAACTTAGGACATCTATATAGGCTATATGATTTATAAAATAGGGCTATACTGTATTTTCCTGAACCGAAATCAAGTAATAAAAGAATATGAGAACTAATAATCATTGAAGCAGCTCCCTCTGCTCTCTCTATTAGTCTTATGATGTTTACAAATGCTGCTTTGATTAGATATGGCACAAGCAGGTAAATAATGTTGTTTCAGGCTCCAACAAGAGTTTCTACTGGTGTTTGGACATAAATTTCGTAGCAATCAGATGCCCAACGTCCAAGGGCTTTATTAGCCATGATAGGAAATTAGCTGATGCAGCTGTGAAAGCAGCCCCAATGCGAAAACTATGTCCTGCAAATTCGGTAGACTTGTATCCACCCTGTTCTAATAGGGAACTTCTCCAGTAAAACGGGGCTTGCTTAACCTTATTTCAACTTTGTAAACTTTTATCGATTTTCTATGGAGGGCGTTTTTAGCCCCCCCTAATTATCTCCGCAACTATAATAGCTAGGATAATGAGACTTGCGCTGTATCATACTTGATTAAAGGAGAAGAAATGATTAAAGGACACACAAAGACGAAATGACTGTCATACGAAACAAAGGCAAGAAAACTTCAACAAGAGATTCTAAGGTATGATAAGATCTTGACAATTCATGCTTCAGAATTTATATATGCGTAGGCCTCCTTACCACTATACGTTAGGCCTCCTGTGATTCAACTATTCTTCGGCACAGCTCAGTAATTTTCAGACGAAGGTTTACACTCAAATCCTATTACGTCATCACGCATATGCGCAGTTGATTTAAAGTGGTCATGTATTCCTTTTGAAGACGTCACATCACTATTTGCGTCAATATCTTCATGTTCAGGTTATATGTTCTTGCAAGACACGTTCATTATCCCTAAATCAAGCTCACTCTGATATTTAATGCAGTGGAAATCTCTTTTTTGCTGAGTTAAAGCACTTTCTCTGTCTTTAATCATTTTCGTTGAAAAACAGGCCCAGACTTTCTCAAACTTTAAGCAAATTATATAAACGAAGTTTTTGTGTTTTATCCACTCGTGCCTACATTGGAATTGTAACAGAAGTCAGTTAGAGAATGAAAGGATATAATCATGACACTCATACTAGTAACTAATAGTCTTACAGCATGAAGCTCGACAGTGTCCTGTGGCAGAAATGTTTTTGAGAACACGCCCTCTACTTTGGCTTAGAACGCTTCTCTCGATCCCATGTTTGCTGTATTAATAAAGAATTTTTGACCATTTTTCTGAAATTTGTTGTAGAACGTAGCATCCCCAGGAAAATGTTTGATCAAACATCATTTTCTTTGGCTTAGAATCCTTATCTCCATACCATCGTCACCAATTGGAAGCTTTGACAATTTTGTAACAGTTTTCTATGAATCACCATCTTTGGGGAAATTTTTGCGCAAAGAGACCTTATACTTTGTCTCAGAACGCTTCTCACAATCCAATGTTTGCTTGACCCCGAAATGGAAGCCTTAACAATTCTGTGATAGTACGTCTGGGAAAATTTAAAAAAATGCAAACCTTTACTTTGGCTTAGGATGACTCTCTTAGTCACTTTCCAGCATTTCTTGGAAAAATTCTTACCAACCCTACCTATACCCAGCTACTTTCTCCTCGTTTTTGAACGAATCTCTAAGACCATCTTTTGAAAGAAGTGGGGGGGGGGGCAAATGCACACCATCCCTCCCCGTGGCCACGCCACTGCTGGTAATTACCTTAACTACCGTCAGGAAACTCTCCCTGTCTACATCTTTTTGTCTGGTCTCCTTCTCACTCTGGCACATCTGAGTTATTTCCTTGAACCTTGCATAATGATCTATGAGGACAAATATTCTTCAGCCAGGGTTCTTGCTGCCAAGATCCGAGTTCTTGCTTCCAATATGCAAGATCCCAGTTTTTGACGAAAAGCCGAACGGCCGACGCTAGGGGAGGCACGTGCCCCCTGCCCCCCACCCACGACGCTTCTGGTGCCATTACTGCATTAATTGTTTGCTGCGCAACTTCTGGAACTTGATTAAACTGTCCATGTGTAAGTCATAACTTCTGGAACTTGATTAAGCTTTTCCTGTGTAAGTGGCTTGTTACTTATAGTAGTAACTTACTCATAACTGTTCTTTGCTCTTGAATGTTGATTTTTACGATGCTGCTCGAAACTTATTAAAATATTTGTTTTATCTCGCTTCGTTATTCTGATAAACGGAGATGCGAATCATGAATATTTTCCCGCCAAAGCAATTTGATTTGAGGTCTGGGTTGGAGAGTTAGTCTCCATTTAGTAACGAGGCATATTGATTATTGGTGATAGGGCACCTTTTCGGCTATATTTAGGTGATAATTTCTTTATCTTAACTCTGAATTTAAAACTAAAGCCTGGTTTCCATATGATGGTTCCTTTCATTTCATTTTGATTTATTTTCATTTTGATTTATTTTAACAGGGTTAAATACGTTCAGTAAAGTTTAGATAATGTGCCCTGCTTAAAAACAAACTAACCTAATACATTGCTAATATAAGTCAACTTTAATATCCTATATAAAAGAAAAGAAACATTTATAAAAAGAAAGGGACTCAGAAGTCATATGTATATGCTGAACGTTGGTTTAGAAGATCAACCTCTTTGATCTTTCAAGAACGATTTTAATCTCATTTTGAAAGTAGCTAGCGAAGGAGCAGTTTTGATTTCATAGCTCAATAGGCTCCAAACAGTAACTCCTCGATAGGAAAAGCTCCGTTGTCCATTTGAGGTCTTACACAGTGGAATCCTGAGATCAGTACTGGTATTACGTAGGTTCTGATTGCAAGAATCTGACAATTTGTGAAACATTGACTGCATATAGGGAGGTGCAAGCCCATTCAATGATTTGTACACTATAGAGGCTGTTTCAAAGTCAATCATTTCTTTGATTGTTAACCATCCTAGTTGTGATATTAATGGCAGCGATGATTTATCGAAGGGACTGTTTGTAACAACACGAGCTGCCCGATTTTGTAGCTTTTGCAATATTTTTAGAGTAGTGTCACCAGCACATCCCCAAACAGAGCAGCAATATCTAAAATGCGGGTCTACGATACTGAAATACATCCTTTGTATGGTTTCTAACGAAAGATATTTCTTAGAATACTTGAGCATTCCTATTCCTCGAGAAATCTTACCAATTGCAACGTTGATTTGTTCCTTCCAATTTAGAAATGGATCAATTTGTACCCCAAGATATTTGATCTTACACGTAGACTCAATCTTTTCTTCATTTATTTCAAAGAGGGGAAAGTTGGTTGAATCACTGTAATCTAGTTTTTTGAGGTTAGGTGCAGTACCAAGGATCATGCTCTGTGTCTTTGCGACATTAAGAGACAATTTATTCCCCTGTAGCCATGCACTAAGATCCTGAAGATCTAAGTTGATAGCATTGCTCAAGTCGGAGATAGATTTCGAGGAATAGGAGATGCTGGTGTCATCTGCATACATTGTGACCTTAGTTCTGTGTAAGGCAAACGGCAAATCATTGATATAGATCAGAAATAGAAGTGGGCCAAGGCAGGAGCCCTGAGGCACTCCACATTTGATGTCCTGTATTTTGGATATGTTGCCATTTACCTTACAGCATTGCTTCCTATTACTTAGGTATGATATGAACCAGTCAAGCTCCATGCCTTCAACCCCATAGAGACGCAACTTAGCTATGAGAATATCGTGGTCAACAGTGTCAAAGGCTTTCTTTAAGTCGATGAAAGTAACTCCAGAAAAGAGCCCTTTGTCGAAGTTAAGATACCAGTCATTTGTACACTTTAGTAAGCAAGACAATACGGAGTGAAAGAGCCTGAAACCCGACTGGTCTGAGTAGAAAAATTCATTCTCAGTAAAGTAATTAAATACCTGATCAAAGACTATTTTTTCAAATAATCGAGAAACGACAGGAAGCACAGAAATAGGTCTATAGTTAGATCTATCTTCAGTGGAGCCATCTTTGTAGATAGGCGAGACCCTCGCAATCTTCCAATTCTCTGGAAATCGACCTTGGGAAATTGACGTATTGAATATACTGCACAATGATGGTGCAAGAACAGGCATCCCAATTTTAAGAAAGAAGCTTGATACACCATCAATACCGAAACTATGAGATGTTTTAAACTTATTCATAATTTTGCCAAATTCCTCAGGGCGAATCATTTGAAACTGAAAACGCGCATGGTTTTCATTTATTGAATAATCACCATTGAGAAGTGGGTTTTTTACATTTGGTATCTTACAACTAAGTTTGTCACCAATCGTGCAAAAATATTCGTTCATGGAGTCTGCGATTTCGCAGCTTTTTGTGAGGCACTCCTCGTCAACCACTAGGGAAGAAATATTGGTAGTTTTGGAACGCTTATTAATAAGTCGATTGATGGTGCTCCAAGTTTCTTTCATGTTACCCTGACAATTTGCAATTTTTTGTGAGAAATATGCCTTTTTCAGTTTAGTGTTTAAACTATTTACCTTGTTTCTAACGTGTCGGTACGCTTGCATTAACACATCAGACCTATTTTTAACCGCCGATTTTTTAAGTTTGTCCCTGGACCGTATGGTGGCTTTTAGCTCAGAGGTAATCCATGGGCAATATTTATCAGAGACCCTGCGTTGGCGCAAAGGTGCATGCTTTTCGATTATCAGCGAGAGTAAACTTGTCCAGTTCTCCACAGCTGAATCAAGATCTGCACTGCTCTGGACAACAGAAGTCCAGTCTATAGAAGAGATATCAGCCAGGAAACTAGTTTTATCAAAATTTTTCATCTGACGGGTCGTAATTTTCTTGTGTTGTTTTGTCAAGGCTCCCCAAAACTTCCGAACGCAATAGACCATGTAGTGATCACTCATGGCAATTTTTAGAACGCCCGATTCAACAATATTCCTAGGATAACTGACTGCTATGTGGTCAATTAGAGTAGAGGTATGAAGAGTTTCCCTAGTAGGCTCTTTAATTAGCTGTTTTAGGCCATACTCTTCGTACACATCTATCATGTGCTTGCCTATACTAGTGCCCGCATCAGCAGTACCCGTTGAACCCATAGGAGGTAAACGATCATTATCATCAGACTTAGGGTCCTCTTTATTCAACAAATTACAGTTGGTGTCACCCGTCAGAATTATCTCCTTATTTTCGTTCTCAAGGTACTGAAGAACTTGTTCAAGCTTATCGAAAGTTGAAATGGGATCACTTGGGGGGCGATACCAGGCAATAACTATGAAAGGGGATGCTTTTACTGGTTTGATTTCTATGCAAACCAACTCAAGGCCATTAAGGGGTATGTCTTTCCTTCGAGTATGATTTATACTGCTTTTAATATAGATTGCAACTCCACCTCCGTTTTTGTTGCGATCCTCTCTTTCTATTTTGTAGCCTTTAATATTCAGTAGATTATCACCCATTTTCCTGTCGATTTTTGTTTCGTTCAGAGCAAGAACGTGAATCCCCTTTACATTGATAAATGCAGTGACTTCATCTTTATGCAGGGGTAAACTATTTATATTAAGAGATGCAATAACCATCCCCTTGGCAAAACCCAGCGATTTAGATTGTTTGGAAGATACATTTTGCGGAGTAGCGAGGGGGGTCTGAGCGTTATTAACTTTGGTACAGACCTCCTGTTCCACCCCTATGTGTGTATCAATGGTTTCAAACTGGGTAGTGCTGATGCTGCTAGCCGTAAAAGATTGATTATCATTATCAACAGTTCAATAATCACTGATAACTTTCAGAAAGTTTCTAGCGAGGGCAGANGACACGAACGACACGAACGACACGAACGACGCGAGCGACGGGAGCGATCGAGCTATTTCCATATGATCGCTGCTGTCGCTGAGTTTGCATTGCAGAGGGTGTGATTTCACTTTTCTTTTGATTTAATTTTCGTAAAATTTTGTTATGGACATTTTTAGTTTTTATATTGCTATTGAACTTAAGTTAGCAACATTTGTAAATTATGTTTTTACTTTGTAGTCTTTTTTGCACGGCCCCCTGTAAATCAGTCCCCACGGGACTGACGGGGCTACCGTGGTTAAATAATATAAAATGAAAAATGATATAAAAATAATATAAAATGAAAATGAATGCATCACAGACTCAAAATAATGAGACTGCCATACCTTAGACTGCTCAGAACGTTGCTGCGATCGCTGGGATCGTTGGGATCGTTGGGATCGCCGACTTTTTGATGAGTGGTTTCCATTAAAAAAACTCGATCGCTGGCAGTTGCTTGCGTCGCTGAGATAGAAATTTTTCTATCTCAGCGACAGGGTGTCGCTCGCGTCGCTACGATCGCTGGCAGAAAAGAGTGATAGTTTCCATAAAATCGTTCGTGTCTCTACGGTCGCTGGTACGTGTTTTCAGCGACGGGAGCGACGGGAACGACACGAAAGATCATATGGAAACCAGGCTTAACAGTTCTGCAGAGGGAAATATATCATTTGTAAAAGCTCGGTGGCAGCCATTTACCAGATCTGCATCCGTCATTTACCAGAAAAAACCGCTCTCCCCAGTCTCCTTCTTTGATTGTCGAAATGGTCTATTTATTCTATGCTATGGATTACTGTGTGGTAACTAAAGTTTGCTTGTTTACAGGCTTTACAGGGTTGTCTTTTAATAATGGAATTGTACTTACTTGAATGCTGATATATGGCCAGAATCAAAGATATGAAAGATAGGTAAATCATGTTGACGTCTGCCCGACTGCTCCAATGCCTGCAAGTACAGAGAATGAATGTAAATAAATCTGACTTTGAGTAGCTGAATTTGAAGAGACTGCGCAGATGACGCTGTAGATATACATGCAGGTAACGAATTCCAGCACCAAATTTTACGTGGAATAAAGAATATTTGTAACATTCCCCGTTAGCTCTTGTATTTATCATTTGACTTCCATGTTGAAGACGTCTAGTTTTCTCGAGCTTGATCTTTCTCATAGGGTGGAATGTCAACAGCAGTCTGCTTATTAATTGCTTTGTACAACATATATGTTCTTGACACAAATCTCTCCTGTAGCGATGGCCATGTCAATTTGTTCTGCATTTCTGTTACATCATCATCATCATAAATTGCTACTATGCACTACATTATCCCTATTCTACATAGGGGGGGGGGGGGGTAAAAAAAGGCCTCCCAAGCAAACTTCCTCTAATTGCTCTTAAACTACACTTGATAAAAGACTAGAACCTTTTGAAATTTAATAAAATTAAATATTGCATCAAATAAACAATAATTTATTGTCATATAATTGGTCACGCGACTATGGCATGCCCATATTTGGAGAGAGGTCTCAAAGAAAATCATTAAAACGTGCATAACATTTTCCATACACATCTAATTTCAATGACATTGGTATCAATCAATTTGCCTTGAAGTCTACTTTCATTTGATATATAAATGTTTGTGTTTTGCTGACATCGGCAAAATTTAAGATATATGACGTCATACTTACATATGACGTCATATTTATGATAAACATATGAAATAATTAGTATATTATAATGTAAATTGATCAATTAACAATTCAAGATCAATTTCCTTTAGTTTATATGACTAAAAATTGGTCAAAAATAATGCCAATATGGCATCAGCAAAGTTGCTGGGGTATCATGTATGACTTTGATTGACAGTTGTTATAACAATAGAATTCAAAAATAGAATTTTTGGCAGTTTTTATCAAAAACAATCAATATCCATCTTATAAATAGCTTCAAAGTTGTTAATTGACTATTTGTCTCTGAAAAAGTTATAAGGTTCCATCTTGGGGTACCATAGGCTAGGCATACAAGGAGGAAATGTACCACATCTTCAATTAAACCGAGGGAGTAGTTTTTACACATCAAGCCTTTTGTGTCTTCCAGTCTCAATCAGTAATGTATTGTAAAACCACCGTGTTTTACAAGTTGGTGAGTTCTTGCTCAAGGTCAAGAGAGTCAATGAAACTAAATGAAGACAAATAGATTTCTTCTACGAATTTGAATTCACTTCGGCATAAGCAACGGCATAAACTTCGGTATAAACGGCTATCAAAACTTATTCGACTTCTCAATTTAGACATCAAATTTTCAATTTACTTTACGACTTTCGACTATCCTAGCGACATCTCAACTGAACTTGAGCCCTACAACACTACTATTTTAACATTGGGAAAACAACTATTTATCTAAGAACTCCATTACATCAACAGCCTATCAATCTTATCAATAAAGTCCAGAGTTCAATAAGCTTGCTAATTATTAGATACTGGCTTTAGTGTCAATAGCGTTGTAGATAAACAACATGCCAGGGAGGGGCAACCAGTTCCTTTACAGTATGGTCACTGCATCTAAATTTGCACAAGGTTTTACGGTATTTAAAGTTCATACTAACAGACAAGTATTTTTCTAGCTTAAAGTTCGGACTTAAAAGTTTTGTATGTGCGCATCCTGCTATGTCGTAAGGTGCCTTGATGTCACGAGGTTAGTTCTGACTTCCAAAAACTATGGAAAATTGCGAAAATCTTATCCTTAACAATTTTGTTTTCCTGGTTAGGGCTGAGAGAGGAAGGATCATCCCAGAGGGTAGAAAGTCCTATAGCGTCTAGTGTCAATTTAACGGAATTGAACCAGTTGGATATATTGCTGGGGAGGGAGCTTGCTTCATTTAACACTTTTTTGACAAGAGTATAATTATTTAGGTGGGAGATTCTTTGCTAGAATTTAACCCTATCCAGACTAGAGGGTGGGGGGCACAAATTGCCCCCTAGTGATCTTTTCCAGGCAGCTCCCTGAGTATTTCTAGAATAACCTATGTTTTTCTTGACTTTTATTTTCTATTTTGGAGACATCCTGTTATGTCAATTTAAAAGTGTTCACACTTGTTCAAGGGGTAAACGCATAAATTTAAATTGAGTACTCGGCAAAATAAATACGTTTTTAGCCATAACATTTGAGCCACTGGCTCTATGATAATGAAACAAATATAGCTGACCTCCTCTTGAGAAGGGTTTTTATTTGTAAATAGTTTGTTGAGTTTTGATTACGTCATCATTAGTTCGTTGTTGCGCATGTGAGTAAGAAATAACCTATTTAAACTTCATTTTTAGAAAAAATGAGCCACTTCGTACGATTCAGCGAGTCCTGTTACCTATATGTAGCATGTTTAACCCTATTTCACATGGGGGGGGGGGAGCGTTTTTCGACACAAATGTGTAAAATTACTTCGAAAGGCAAAATTCGAATATTATAAGAATCTGAACTTGAAAGATATCACAGACAATCGGAAATTTTGGAAAACCGTGAAACCTTTTTTTTCAGATAAGGTACAAACGACTTCTAGTATTATCCTGAACGAGTATTATCCTTAACGAGAATGGTAAGATGCTCTCCAATAAACTGGAAATAGCTGAGGCTTTCAATACGTATTTCATAAATGTCACTGATTCTCTTGGAATTCCACGAGGATTTCCTTTGCAAACTGAAGATCCTATCGATATTGCTACTAAGAAATACATTTTACATCCTAGTATCATTGCGATAAGGGAGAATGTAAAATTCAAGAACAATTTGACTTCAAAGAGATTCATTGGGAGAGATGTTTCTAAAGGAAATCCTTTGTATAGTTTACTTTATTTTCTTGTTTCCTGTATCATATTATTTGGGAGGTACTCTAGCAATGTCTACACATTGGAAAGGCTTCAAAAAACTATGCCGCTAGGAAATCATGAGATCTGAAGACCAAAGCAAATGATACAGGGGTAATAAATTGAAAGGGATAAACTAGGGGAAGTTTGCAGCCGAGGAAGGTATGCACTCCCCCAAAAAGAGGGTACAGTTGCCAACTTTAAACAAAATGAATGACATAAAACCATTCCCGATTCCCGATTCCCGATTCCCGATTCCCGATTCCCGATTCCCGATTCCCGATTCCCGATTCCCGATTCCCGATTCCCCGTTCCCCATTCTCCATTCCCCGTTTTAAAGTCAGCCGATAGAGAAATTCCTTTTTTAGGAAGGAATAATTCTGTGTCTCTTCATCAGAAGAATCTGCAGTTGTTGTTGGTTGAAATTTTTAAAACTAAGACCAATCTAAATCCAAGGTTCATGAAAGATATTCTCGTTGAAAGAATGGAACAATATAATTCAAGAAGTGGGAATACTTTGCAAGTGCCAAAAGCCAGAACAACGACACACGGAATTGAATCTGTATCATTTCTAGGTCAATGGCTTTGGCATGCATTACCTGAAAGTTTTAAACAATCAGAAAATCTTGCAGAATTCAAAAGAAAAATAAGGAACTGCAAAGGACAAGACTGCAACTGTCGCCTTTGTAAAATATATATCGCAGATTTGGGTTATTTATAGTTAATTTTTAAGATTTAGTTTTGTGTATGATGATATAGTGCAGTTTATAAGATGGTTTAGTGCAGTTTAGCGGGCGGCGCTAAATGTCATATTCCTTGCAGATATTGAACTAAACAAACCCCTGACCCTAACTTACCCTAAATAACCCAGACTTACCCTAACTAACCCTAACTGACCCTAACTTACCCTAACTAACCATACATAACTTACCCTATACTACTATCCCTAAAAATCCTTTTCTGAAACTAACCCTAACCCTTACCGTATGACATACAACAACATACCATTCGAATGCCGCCCGCTAAACTGCACTCTAGCCAGCAAAACTCTAGCCTTCTCTGGTCGTAACCTCGAACCCAGGGTAACAATGGGCGACAGAGCGGCAGGCCAGTTGTTACCCTGGTACCTACCAGGCTCTTTCGTGGTTTTCATTGGCTAATATTAAACAATGGGCTTTTTGCATAAATTAACTGCACCTGTATAGCAGACTTACTACATCCGACCGAAAATTTTTCGCTTTGATGGAAAGTTGTAAAGACGTAAATAAAGCAATTGTAATAAGTGTAATAAGTCTACCCGGGAAGTTTGTTTTTCTACTCCAGTGAATAGGCCTAAGGATGCAAAAGCCAAAATTAGTAGAAGTTCTCGTCGTCACAAACAAAGAGAACGGTTTATAAGGTGTTTATTTTTCTCTTTTGCAAATGGAAAGAGCCTAATATCTCTCTTATCATTAGCAATTTCCCTGCCCCTAAACCAAGAGCTACTTGCAAAGATATCTGCACTTAGTATTGCAGTATACACAGTACACGCATTCTTTATANGCCAGTTGTTACCCTGGTACCTACCAGGCTCTTTCGTGGTTTTCATTGGCTAATATTAAACAATGGGCTTTTTGCATAAATTAACTGCACCTGTATAGCAGACTTACTACATCCGACCGAAAATTTTTCGCTTTGATGGAAAGTTGTAAAGACGTAAATAAAGCAATTGTAATAAGTGTAATAAGTCTACCCGGGAAGTTTGTTTTTCTACTCCAGTGAATAGGCCTAAGGATGCAAAAGCCAAAATTAGTAGAAGTTCTCGTCGTCACAAACAAAGAGAACGGTTTATAAGGTGTTTATTTTTCTCTTTTGCAAATGGAAAGAGCCTAATATCTCTCTTATCATTAGCAATTTCCCTGCCCCTAAACCAAGAGCTACTTGCAAAGATATCTGCACTTAGTATTGCAGTATACACAGTACACGCATTCTTTATAAGAATAATATACATTAAAACCGAAAAGTTTCGGACGATCAAACTTTCGGAAAAAAGTTTGTCCGAAAGTTTAATTGTCCGAAATCTGGTTTTTGTCCGAAAGTTTTTTCGTCCGAAACTTTTAAATTCTTTGAAAATAGAAAAACACAAAGAAACGTATTAGATCACACTCATTGCTTTTCCTACCGGGTGCGCCAAAAACATCCACTTTTGACAGGCCATGATAAATCGTATACTGGACCGATTTTTAAGATTTATGACTTAATCTTTAGCTAAAATCCAGAATTAAATTCTAGTATTTTTTTTCAATTTTTTACTCTTCTGTTTCTTGAGTTATGAGCGAGTTTCTTAAAATTTTTGTTCTCGAAAGATCTGAAAACGATCAAAAAACGTCAATCAGATTTTGTAAAGACGCAACGTGAATGGACAAAGAGAAAACTTTTTCGTTGTGATTTGGGAATTTCGAAATTGATTGGGTATACTTTGCTACACGAGCCTTTGCTCAATGTTGGGAGAAATGTAAAATTACTTTCAATCATATGAGGAAATGTCGTTCTCTTTGTAATTGCATTGATCTTATACTTTTGTGCAGGTAGTAGGCCCTGCGTTCCTATGTGAAGGGAGTTAAAAAGACGAGCCATGAAGCGCCATTAGGTCAAGCAAGCATTGACTCTCGTTGAATTGTCATGCAGGCAACTGCTTGGCTTGGCGCGTCATTGCAACTACTCCAGAATTTTGCAACAAGGCGGTTGTTTAACTAACACTCGTGCTGCACAATATAACTAATCGATTTCTAAATCCCAAATCACAACGAAAAAGTTTCCTCTTTGTCCATTCATGTCGAGTCTCTAGAAGATTTGATCGACGATTTATGGTCGTTTTCAGTGTTTTCGAGACTGGAAATTTTAAGAAACTCGCTTATAGCCCCAGAAGCAGAAGACTAAAAAATTTACAAAAAATACCAGAATCTAATTCTGGATTTTAGCTAAAGATTCAGTCATAAATCTTCAAAATCGGTCTAGTGTACGATTTATCGTCTTTCAAACAACGATATAATACAAATTTTGTTGTATGGTGGTAAAGACCTTTCTAAGGACGTTAATAAAAATATACTTGAACTGACTCTAAATTCATCCACAAAACTGGGCGGTTTGGTTAAGCAAATAATTTCCAACCTTTGTTTCACGCCACTTAGTCATTAAGTCCTTTTTTGTCCCTTTTTCGTTTGTTTGTAGATCTGTTTCACATTTGATGTAAGGCATTTATATTGCGAATGGCAATTTCATCCACATCAAATTTGGATATCCAGATCAATAATATTTTGAACTTTGAAACCTCGACCAGATAGCTCGGGCGCGGTGTTTGGGCGATGGGGACTCTGGAAAGGGGGCAGTGGCAGCGGCAGTTGCTGTCGTTGTTGGTGTCTCCGCTCTGTTGTTCAGCATTATCGCATATGCTGGCCTGGCATCCAATGTGAAACAGACTCAGTATTTATTTATCAGTATTTAATCTTTAATGTGTAGCTTTTTGTAGTTGTATATTTGTTTGTAATTTAGATGTTCTTTATGTAAAGGCTGTGGGGTAGCCATGGTCTCTTGCTCCCTGTGGTATCGTCCTTGTAGTGTTGCAAAGTAGATCATAGGTAGTGTCGTAGTAATTCGTTTTTGTAAATCTTTAATTGAATATAAAAAAAAAAAAAAAAAATTAAAATACTTTGACTGACATTTTGTAACTAC
>REGM01000126.1:632294-667147 GCA_004194415.1 Aurelia aurita
GTTCCGACGGGCCTGTATAGTACTGGTCGTGTGACATGGCGAACCACGTGGACGGTGTGGATAAGTTTTTCAAGTCTTACTTTTGATTGTGTTTAGCCTGGTATAAAATTTGGGATAATTCTGTACTTTAATTTACTGTCGCTTTCATGGTGATTAAAGGGCTCAATATGTAACACATGAATGTGTCAGCCTATGCTGAATGATCTTTAGGGATCGTCTCACCCAAAAGAATCGGCGGAGTTGGCGGAGTTTCTATCGCCGATCTTTTTCTGGAGATTTAGGAAACGATAATATCTACCGTTTTGCGTAGAAAACTCCGGCATAAGTGCGGGCAATATTGTCGCCACTTTGGATTATCGGTTGAAAAACTGCGACCGAAAAAAGTCCACTTTTACTGAGACAACCGCTTAAATACGAATACATTGCTCTGATGAAAACTTAATAAAAAAACTAAAATTGATTACAGCGTGGCGATAGGCTCGAAGTCTGACACTGATAGCCTTAGATCTCTAAATATGACAAAATCTGACAGACCGCCGAAAATTCTATTACGCCTAAGTGGCGTACGTATTAGATTGGTGGCAGGAATTTTTAGTATCTGGAGGTTGGTCGTTCGGTCCCCTGCAGGACCTCGCTTTTCTAATGGTGCTAGCTTACTCGTGTTATTGTTATAGCAATTTGATTTATTTTATTTTAATCAATGAAAAGGGCGTTGGTTGCATTTATAGCCAAAGTAGAGGGCGTGGTCCCGAAAAACATTTCTGGGGCTTCGCCCCAGACCCCGTCCTGTTTCGCCCCCCCCCCAATAAAAAATCCTGGCGGCGCCACTGCCACCGGTCAATAGGGACTCAGAACATTACAATGAAAAAGTGGGCCCCCTCTATGCCCTCGTAGGGTGAATCCGTACGCATCAATCAAATTAATTTTGTTCGAACAGAGAAAGATTATTGCTTGAAATTTATGCAGTTTGTGATTAGTAGATCAGGGAAACATAATTCTTTGTTGCAGCGTAGCGGCGCGAAGCGGCCATGTGAATCTGACACACTCGTTTCATGGGTTGGATATCTTTGTAAACCTAGCCGCTGCGGCGAGAGTGTAGAATTTCGCGGAGGGAATAGCTGTTTGTGATTGGATTAAACAACAAGAACGAGCATTTGACATCTATTTATACCTGGGGCGTTCATTTAGCAGTCAAACAATCGTGAGTGTTTCGTTTTGATTGAACTTGGGGATAGCTTCTGCATGCATCACTGCATGCCTGTGACGAACTTCGATTTTGTATAGGGAAGCTGGCTACCTGGGTGAGAGTTTCAGGGCGAGAAGAATAATGGGACTTCACACACTCTGGTAGATATCACATCTGTCTTTATATCATATTTCATTGCAAATATGAAAGTGCTTCTTTTTGTTGTATCTGTTAATTAAAAGAAGTGGTTCTGCAGCTGATCTGCTTCTGTGACAGGAAAGTGTCACGTGGGCCTAGCAGCGTAGCTGATAGCCATAGCCAGGTGCCACCGGCAGCCATCTACATTGTGTTTCAACTTTGCATTGTTTTGTTTTACTCTTGGCATGAGTGCAGTGAACCCTGGACCAACACCTACTACGAGCAACAGTCCTTCTGAAACTTCAGCCCTAGAGGGAGATTCATTACCAGGGGAAACTTACACCAAGAGGATGCATATTTTAGTGAAGAGTCACATGGAGACAGTGTGCATTTATGGCTTTAATGTCACTGGCTTATAACCGACAGTAATGACTGCTCCAAGATGGCCGCCTGAAACTGTTGATGAAATTCTTGATGTTGGTGATTCACAGCTCTTGCATGCTTTGCAAAAGGATAGATCCCTGAAGCTCCAAATGTGTCAACTGAGCAGCTGCCACAGTGTGTTTTGCAAGATCGAACGAAGTTAACAATGACTTGCCCTTGTGGCATTGCTCTTTGTGGCAACAAATTATCTATCTAAACCTATTGTGGTAAAATCAGTGCAATAGACGATTCCGGAAAAGATGGCGTCGGGGGGCATTTGATCAAGATGCATTGCGTTCTATAATGGAATCGACAGTGATTCTATAGGAATTCGATCATCAAACGCAATGCATCTTGGTCAAATGCCCCTCCACGCCATCTTTTCCGGAATCGTCTATTCCTGCAAACGACTATTTCTCCTTGAAAAATAAATGCCTTTACTGATCTGTTGCCAAAGGAAAAGAACACATCACGGGAAGTACCATCCAGGGCAGTAGAAAGCTGTAAAGTCCACAGGAACTAGTGAACTATGTATATTAATTAACTGTTCCTGAAAATTACAATTTAATCCTTGTATTGAAACCAATATTATAATGAGTTCTACTGAATGTTTTAATCATGCTAAGCTGTCTTGAAATTTGCAAACAGTTGTCGTTTTTTGGAATTGTTTTCAAACTCGAGTTTTCCCCTGCAAAACCCACCTTGATGAGGGGCACATACCTGCCGGTGAATTGAGCTGCACTCATTTAACTTTATTAACAGCTAGTATTAACAGTTTGTTTTCCAATTCCAATTTTCAAGCTTTTTAAACCAGACTTTGAAGTGGTTTTGTGGCAGGACGTTGGTTTGAGAAAACTCCCGTCAAAAATGACCTAAACTTGCGGGAGTTTTCTTACACCAACGTCCTACCACAAAATCACTTCAAAGTTTGTTTTAAACAGCTTGAACATTGGAGAAAAAAATGTTAATACAAAGAATGATGTTTCCCGGACCTACTAATCACAAAATGCATACATTTCAAGCAATAATCTTCCTGTGTTCAAACAAAGTAAATATGCCCCATGACAAAATAGGATGAAGTGATTGTTACCCAAATGCACCTCCAGTTAGCATAAAAATCAAATCTTTCAATAGGGCACAGGGAAACCCACAAAATCATCCAATTTCACGCATATTAGCCATTAACATCGCTCTCAAAAGTATCAATTCTCTGTGTCATATGGGAGACCTGAGTCTTGCATAAATTTTTGTTTTACGCAATTCTTCCTAGGTGTTTGCAACAACAAAACTGGGACTGGAGAGTTCGCTGCAGAAGCTGTGAAATTTGATCACATTTTGTCAAAATTAACAATGATAAAGCGGTGGAAAAGGGTGGAAATTGGTGCGATATTGTTGGTGAATAATTGTGCTACCTTGCTTCAGCAAAAGAAGCTGATTTAGAACCGAATAATGGCGTTCTTCAGTAGATGAAGGTAGGCCCATTAGCTTTCTATGTCGCAAACAGCTTTAATTTGTCAAGGAGTTTGAAATCTTACCAAAACAAACATTTTTAGGCTATTTGGTGATATAATCCACGTAACATGTGAAATTCTGGGAGCGATATCTTATTTGTAGCATTCCCGAAAAATATTTGAACATAGGCAAACATTCGAAGGATGAAATTCGATGTAACGCCGATCCTTGATNCGGTGGAAAAGGGTGGAAATTGGTGCGATATTGTTAGTGAATAGTTGTGCTACCTTGCTGCAGCAAAAGAAGCTGATTTAGAACCGAATAATGGCGTTCTTCAGTAGATGAAGGTAGGCCCATTAGCTTTCTATGTCGCAAACAGCTTTAACTTGTCAAGGATTTTGAAATCTTACCAAAATAAACATTTTTAGGCTATTTCGTGATATAATTCACGTAACATGTGAAATTCTGGGAGCGATATCTTATTTGTAGCATTCCCGAAAAATATTTGAACATAGGCAAACATTCGAAGGGTGAAATTCGATGTAACGCCGATCCTTGATGAGATATTAACCAACGAAGAAGAAACAATATGGAGTGGGGCCTGTAAAATCGATTCGAGGTGAAACCAGCTCTGTATCTTTATTAGCCGAAGTTCCATTTTTATTTCCGTGAAGGTACTCGAAGAGTTGTCTCAAAAAGCCGATTTTCGGTCATGTGATCGAAATACGGCGATGTCATTGGCTAATAAGCGTGAAATTGGATGATTTGGGGGTTTCCCTGTGCCCTATTGAAAGATTTGATTTGTATGCTCCTCCAGCTAACATTGATATGTGACTTGCAAGTTGCAGAAACGTAGGACGCAAGATACTTACAACTACTTCAATTTGTTAATACTATCAATTCTAAATTGTCCAATACATAAGAACACTACCAACACTTCCCTACAATACAGACGCCATCAGAAATATGTCTACCGGGTGTCCCAAAAAAGGAAACGCTACAGATTTGATCAGGGCTAGCGACAAGAGTTTCGTAGTAATTTTTAAAGTAATCCTCGATACTTTTCTTGGAAGATAAATACCTTGTTTGTTAATATTAGTGCATTGAGAGTCTTCTAACGCGCTGTTTAGGGGAATCTCCTCAATCATAGACCAACGGTGGGCATGTACTGTTATTTTTATGGTCCTATGTATGTCCACGAGAAAAAAATAAACCTACCCACTTTCTGGAAAATTAGTGTGAACCACTTTAAAAAAAGACTTCTTTTGAGGACAGACATTTGCAATGAAGATTTTTACTAAGTCTACATATGTTCAGCTCTTTTCTTGCCCATATTTATATCAAATACCCATTTCTCCTACCACCTTGGTTCTACCTTTGTCTCCCAAGACAACTTTACTCTACCCAGTCTTTAATCTACCCGCAAATGTGTTTCTACCTGTGTCCACACTATTCCGAAAAATAAACCAGTTTTTATATCAACTGCCTTGAATTGTCCTCCAAATACAAGAACTATTCTGGACAAACCGTAGAAGCGGTTCTATTCTACCTCTGTCCATTCTCAGGCACAATTAAAACCACTTTTCCCATTCATCCTAATAAACATCCACAATAAAGCCTTTTTGCCCAGGATTTCAGGATTTGTCCAGGATTACTTGAAAAATAAATCGTTTTCAATGTTTTTTCAAAGGATTGTCAGAAAAGCTTTGAGCCCACTAAATTCATGAAAAATGTCCGGATTCTGCAGACATATATGAATTCTTATGACAGCATTGTCCAGCTTTAGGCATGGAATAGACCCACTTTTGGGGACAGAGATCGCAAAAACTTAATAGTCCATACTTGCTGTATAGAATAAACTACCTTTACGGGCCAATAAAAAACCTGGTTTTGAGGACAAACATTGTCGAAATAATATCAAAATAAAACGATTTCTGGGACATACATAGGACCACCGTCCAAAAACCTACATGCCCACTCTTGATAGACATATCGTAGTAGTTGTGAAAAAGGTCCCATGCTTTGGCACACATTTGAGTAGAGATTTGAATGCCAAAAACTGACAAACATGTCAATGCATACAGTCACCAAGGAATATCTTTCTTCAATCAAAATATACCTACAAAAAACGCAAATCCAAGAACGAGTGATTTTGTCTAAGTATCTTATCCATGGACGTTAGTTCCCTTGGGCACACTCCTCCACAGCGTCCTACTTATTTGATTTCAGCAATCATTATCTTAAGATGAGTTGTTCATTTTACCCCCTGCATATCTTGTGTTATAGTCTAAAACTTGTATTTTCGCAGTTGAGTGGTTGAGTGTGTAGGTGCACATTTATGTAAAAATTTTCTAATTTCGCATCGCTGCGGAGGAGCGTATTCCCTTTGGGTTTATGCGATTGCATGTTTCGTAATAATTCCAAGGTAGAGGATACAAAACGCATTTCATTGAAGCAATGAAGATTGCATGAAATAAGTTATTTTCATACCCAAGGGAACCATTCCGCTGATGGCTATCTTTTATTAGACAGAAGTAATTTGAACTTTTTTTTGGATGAAGAAAGACGTCTCTTCGGGACTAAATTCGTGAATCTGATTGTCAAGTTAAGTTTTGGATTTCAATATGTTCATAATCACGAGGCTTCTTGCTCGTAGTTCGCTATGATTCAGGAGATTCCCCAAAACAGCGCATTTGCAGTTTCGGCCAAAGACCAAAAGCTCTGGTTTTTTGGAGGTGGATGGAAATTTGGACTATCAAGATTAATATTTCAATTCTCAATCCACCAATATCAACAAACAAGGTTTTTATCTTCAAGTTAACTATCCAGGATTACTTCAAACTTATTAGGGATTTAGTCGACATAAATGATTGTCGCTAGCCTAGATCAAATATGTAGCAATTTTTGGGACACCCCACACTTTTTTGAACAAGATATAGAAACTTTTGTGAAGGAGAATACGAGCAATATCGTTAAAACGAACCATATGCCTTCTCGTTCTTCTTTTCAAATGTTAATACATTTTCTTCTTTATTATGAACATCTAAACCAGGACACAGATTATTATCACAGGCAACAGTCCACCAATGAACCCACGAATTATCCTTGCTTTGCTTACTGGGCTTACTGGCCAGTCGCCTAGCAAATGAAAAGTCGATGATGAGGTTAATAGCGATCCACAGATGTCATATTCAGCGAGTTTCCCTTTAGTTGAGATGCTCTGTTCAGTTTCTCCCAGAAAAGGTAAAACTCACTGAAAAACGATCAAAATTTATTTCTTTTGACTGTTTTAACTTGGTGTTATAGTGGCATATTTATGTGCATCAATAGACAATAACGCATTTCGGTCTGCCCTTTCGATTAGCTATCTGTGATAAAGTTCGGAACAAGTAATCAATGTAAACAAATAAGAAATTTTGTAATTCGAACGCAAATCTTCAATTCGAATCAAAATTTTACTTTTTCTGCTTTGGAAAGGTTTCCTTGCAAACCATGTTGCATTCGAATTCAAGGTCGATTCGAATTCAAGTTAGCTAGTCGAAACGGCAGACCGAAATTATTATGTCGTTTTGTGGTCGTCAGGGAGCTTCTTACCAGCATACTTTGCAGTAAAAAACAATAGAGTCTTTGGAGCTGCCATCTTTAGCGTTATTGTCTATTCAAGAAAGTGGAATTTTCTACTGGAAGTAAAGAATAATTTTCAACGATGCGTCTGGCTAAAACAAACAGCAATCAGTTTGCCAGAATGATATGAATACTCTGCATTCTTCTACATCATGTGGACTCATCTTCGAACACAACTTTCAACCCAGCTGAGCATAAAAACCCACACCGAAGTCCCGGGGGGGGGGGGGGACCCTTCAGTAAGCAGTCGTCCTGGCTTTGCGCCACATATGGGGGGTTTATTCCCACTGAAATTCTCCACAATTGGGTCCGATTTTTGCCTTGGTTTTGGAAAGGGAGTTGGTTTTTTAGTATTTTCTTNCGCTCATATGGGTGGGTTATTTCATCTGAAATTCCCTACACATGGGTCCGATATTTGGCTTGATTCTGATAAAGGAGTTGGTATTTTAGGATTTTCTTTCCAATGGGTCCTGAAAATGGGTCCCATGATGATTAGCCGCAAAAGGGCCGCAAAATTACAGAAAAATCTCTTTTTGCATTTTACTTTTCTTTAAAAAAGGGTTTCAAAATCAACCAAATTCATACGCATGGGCTTGAAATTTCCCGATATTCATGCAAATGGGTTCGAAATTTTCGAAAATCGCGTCATACAAATGGGTCCTTTTGTCAAAGTCCAGATTCACGTCGGATCATGGTCACAATGAAGTACCCCCCCCCACCCCGGGACCGAAGTGCTATTGCCTCTATACGGGCAAACGAATTTCTTATGAAAGAATTTATCACATTTGATACCGAAAATTTGAATGTTCTTGCTCCAAAAAATTCAGAAGCATCTCAATATGGATTGGTATTGTGCTTTACTTACGGAGAATGATGTACGCAACCTGGAGCAGAACTGTATTACGTAATGTTTATCTGGTGTAGAATTTCGTGCTGAATAAGATATGTTTTGGTAAACTTACGGTTCCAGCTGGGCATTTTTTGAACAGGGGGTAGGGTCATCAATTATGTGCAAAAAACCGTTTTTAGATGTTGTCTGGACGTTAAAAATCCATTTCACATAATTTTTGAAACCGAGTTGATCTTTTTTGTTAATTCTACGATTTTTCAGCAAGCTATGAGCATTGGAGAATTCACAAGTGTGAAGGCGGGGGTCACATCATTAGTCATATCATTTTACCTATGAAATGCATATATGTATATTAAATTGTAATTTTTAACATGTAGTATTTTATGCTGAAAGGATTTTGTGTTATAAATAATTTAATATGAATAAACAGGAATCTTTAAGCGTGCAAAGGAGAAAACAAGCTCTTTTCTTTTGCCAAATGACAACTGGCTTTCCACAAATGTTGAGGCTTTGACTTAATGATAGAGAGATTTTGTTTCTTGTTTGGGCTTTCGTGTGATATTTGTTGCTCTTCTCTGCAAGGTGATTTTCCACGTTGCTTGGTGGTATTGGATTACTATGCTAGATTGGTCTGCTTCATAAGAATGTTTGATCACAAAAATCCAACTCAAAACACAACATTTGGAAACTAGGTAAAAAAAACTGTAAACATCTTGGGCTGTTATCAGTCGTTTCATCAACGTTGATTACAGCTGTCTTCCTGCTGTGTGCAACCAAGATACTTCAGTTATAACTGATTAGATACAAATGTTTATCATTCTGGTAGTGCATGAATTAGCACTTGCTTCTACTTGTTGAATTTAATTAAAATAATACCTACCTTTAACAGTCAAGGTAGTTGTTTGGGTGACTGGGGATCCAAATTTTGAAATGGCAGTGCAAATGATGTTCTTCTTATCCATATGAGATGGTGCATGTGCCATTTTTAATGTTCCAGTTGTGATGAAATAGTATCCGTCTGTTGTCACATTATGAGATGTAAGTCCAAAGTCATTAGACCATGTGATCTTTGCTGCTGGCCTCCCTTTAACTGCGCATGTAATGCTTTTAGGTTCACCTGCCATTGCAATACTTTCTGCTGGTAGTCTAGGTGAGTGAACGACTAGAGGATCTGTAAAGTAAACTTGTAATTAAAAAGAACAGCCATAGATATTTGCTCTCTAAAGTGTACAAACCACTGGTATCTTAGCTTCGACAAAGGGATCTATTCTGGAGTTACTTTCATCGACCTAAAGAAGCCTTTCACACTGTTGACCACGATACTCTCACTGCATCTCTATGGAGTTGAAGGCGTGGAGCTTGACTAGTTCATATCATACCTAAGTAGTAAGAAGGATTGCTACATTGCTATAAAGTAAATGGCAAAATGTCCAAAATATAGGGTTTCAAATGTGGAGTGCCTCAAGGCTTCTGCCTTGGCCCACTCCTATTTTTGACCTATATCAATGATTTGCCGTTTGCCTTACATAGAACTAAGGTCATAATGTATGCAGAGGACACAAGCTTTCTTATCTCCGATTGCAGCCATGCTATCAACTCAGAAATTTAGAATCTTTGTTTGAGAAAATACCGGGTGTCCCAGAAAAAAGTTTCCCTATTTGAAATGTCATTGAAGTAAAAGTGTGTAATAGTTGATAAAAATTTAAGCAGGAACATATTACGCAATGTCCAACTTAGATGTGAATATTTTGGGTTTGGCTCAAAAGTCTTCTGTATTTCTAGATAAGATATGGTCGTCATTTACACGTGCTAACACTCCAATACACTCTCCAACGAAAAGAAAAGCAAAAAATGGAAGGCTAAGAGGTGAGGGTAAATTAATTAAAATTTCAGATAGCGCATGTAGAACAAAAACTAAAATTAGAGCTTGGCAAACACGCCAACATTCTTCTTCTGAAGCAAGCGCTGCAAAGAAAATTACCTTGGCCTTGGTCTTTGACTTTGATTCTTTTATTTCAGTTCATTTATTTGCTAGTATTAAAAAACTTCTTTGTGAATCGGGTTCAAACTTTTGCAATTTTTCTGTTTTGATTTGCAAATGTTCAAATTTGTGTTTTGTGTCTAGACAGGTTCTTAGTTGTCGCATTAAAGAAATAAAATATTGTACCCTAACTGCTCACATAAAATTTGGAAACTATCCACACGAAAAGGTATACAATAGTAGTATGCGTTATGTTCAGAAATGTAAATCCGTTGGCAACTCATGCTACAAGCATAAATCTTACAGCATTTGAAAGCTGTTTTCCTGGACAACTCATTTTGACTTGTTGCCAACTTTTAAAAATGGTAGCCAAAAATTGCTGAGGTCAGCAAAAATAGTGAATTTTAGTTTAAAACTTTGTTTTCATATTTATTTTTCCATCTACAATATGACTATCTTTTCTTCTGTAAGTTGCAAATTTATCTGTGTTAGGGTTATCAATGGCTAATAATTTTCAAATTAGTAGCCATAAATTGGGATATTGCTGATGTCAGCATTTTTTATTTCGCAATGACATCAAAATTAGGAATTGCTAAGAATATTTTTTTCAATATTTTTGAAAATTTGCTGTATAAATAACAATCTGAAGGAAGACAGAAGCATAAAATCATGGCAAAACGGTGTCATTGTATCTAATGCATGTGGCTATGTGGCTACCATTTTAAGCATGATTACGAGGCTTCCACGTGCTTGGGCCTAAGTTAAATTGGTATAAGTTCAAATTTTAGGAGTTGAGGATATGGAAGAAACAGGGAAAAGAAAAAGTATAGAAATACAAGAACATGCCACCATAAAGGTAAAACGGCTAAGGAGTGACGTTGACTTAACGAAATGTATTGTTTGCCAAGAAGGAAGAAGACAACCGGTCAGATAGCTTGGTTGAGAATAACATGGATAGGGGTCGGTATACAGCGATGGTATTCATTGACCTACAAAAAGCTTTTGACACAGTTGATCATGAGATTCTACTTAAAAAACTGACAAAGTATGGTGTCCTAGGTCTTGAAAATACCTGGTTTGCATCCTATCTGTCTAATAGGATGCAATTTTGTAAAGTCAATGGTGTATCCTCAAAGCTAGGTGATATAAATTATGGAGTGACACAAAGCTCTTGTCTAGGTCCTCTTCTGTTTTTGATCTATATCAATGATTTGCCATTTTCTCTGCAAAATAGTCAAGTTACCATGTATGCTGATGATACCAAAATTTCGTATTCTTCCAAGAACATCGATGATCTCAATCAATGAAAACATGAACAGAGACTTGAATTGCCTGAAGCAATGGCTTCAAGGTAATAAACTGTCTTTAAATGTCATGAAGACTCAAGCTATGGTTGTAGGATCTCGGCCAAACCTTAAAAAGATCTCAGACAAGAAAATAGAGTCCCCTTCCTTTGCCATTGGTAACTCACAAGTAGAGATTGTTGAGAAAACTAAATACTTAGGAGTTCAACTCGAGATCAGCATCTTGTTTGGGATGAGCACACTACATTCTTGCGTGCTAAGGTTTCTCGTGCTTTAGGATTTTAAAAATATGCTAAGAAATTGCTACCCCAGGAAACACTTAGCAAGATCTATAGAGGTATTGTAGAACAACATTGCCGATACTGTTACTCTGTGTGGGGGAGCTGCGGGGAATCCAAGCGACTTACACTGCAAAAGTTACAAAATTGCGCTGCCAGAATTGTGACCAATAGCAGTTATGATGCACCTGCTGATGCCCTGATACAGAAGCTAAAAGTGGCCAACTATCGCCGAATCAAACGAGAGACAGCGAGCATCGTTTTCAAATCCATAAATGGTCTTGCACCTACGTATCTATCGAATCTTTTTTTTTTAATTCTTCATGGGACACTGTCAAGTTAAGAAACTCTGAGACTGACTTACGCGTCCCTCTTATGAAAACGACAAATGGGCAGAAATCATTCTCGTATCGTGGTGCGCACCTTTGGAATAATCTTGAACCTGGGGTCATGCAAGCACCCTCTCTTTATGCTTTTAAACGTCGATTATGAGTATGACCATACATTATTTATTTCTAGATTCTAGTTTTGTAATTAGGTTATTAACGTTTTAGTTTCATATGTATTAAATTGTAAATTGTAGAAATTTGGCACGAAACCCTGAAAAGCAGCCTTAGCTGACGGGGTTACCATGTCGTTAAAGAATACAAAATCAAATCAAGGAAAATTCAGAATCTTTTTGACAAGATTTCAGAGAGAGCATCCTATCATGTTTTTTCATATGTTGCTTTAAAAAAGAGAGTATGACTTGTTGAGAGAAAAGATGAAGAGAAAATTGTTTTTCACAGAAAATGCTTTGCAAATGCGACCCATGCAGGTCACATCAGCCGAGAGAAAAAGAAAATGGAATCAGCAGTCACATTTTCACATTTTCTGTTATAGCAGAGCATGCAAAACCTTATACAAGATGCAACACTTAACCATTCAACAAGAACTTGTGTTTCTTTTGCCAAATAGATATATTTGATGTGCCCTGAGAGACGTTTTGTCTATGGAAAATTGTTTGAAGATTCAAGACGCAATAGAAAAAGGAGCGAATGCAGAATTTAAAATTCGTTTAACCCTATTCTAACCGGGGGGGGGGGGCGTTTTTCGCCCCCCCCTAACAAACTTATTTTAATAGCTCTTAAACGATTATAGCTAAAACTGAAACTTCTTGACTTTTATCAAAATTTAATTGGCAACCAAAAAATTAAAATTTCATGGCCTATTGTTTAACCACGTGACCACCAGATGCCCTTATTTGGAGACAGGTCACGAAGAATATCACTAAAATAGCTCTAAGTTCTTTATTTCTTCTCCAATCTCATCAATATATATACCATTCGATTTGTCTCGATGAGTACTTTCATTTGATATATAATTTATCTATTCAAAAAATATATATATAAATTACATGGATAGGTGTCGGTATATATAAATAAATATATATATATATATATATATATATATATATATATATCTATATTTGCAAACATCAGCAATTTTTAAATTGTTTGACGTCATCAATCTTTATGACGTCATATTTCTAATTAATTAGTAATTTTTGCATGAAAAATCATGGAATGATTTCAAATATTGATGAAGACGTCTGATTTCACCAAGTAAATGCGAAATTGATGGTGTTTAAGCATCATTATTGCGCTGACAATCTTGCATTGAATCTTATTGTCCATAATTAATTAGTTAATTAATTAGAAACCAAAAATATTGATATAAGACTACATGAAACTGCAAAGTAAGTATATTAAGTATGTATTTCGATAGTTTTATGGTGATTTTTTACCCAGTTATTTAGTAAAAATAGACCTTTTTATGCTAATAGCTCGATTTTGTCAAAATTTGCATTGTTTTTGGTTGCCTAGCAACCAGTCACGTGACTAAAAACTAATTAATGCTATTTTTGGATTCTCCTTTGTTCAGTTATAATACAGTGCAAGTCTCAATATCATAGCTGTTATAGTTGCGGAGATAATTAGGGGGGGCGAAAAAGCCCCCCCCGGTAGAAAATCGATAAAAATTTACCCGGTTAGAATAGGGTTAAATACGGCAATAAATACAACCGATGCTCGTGCAGTCGATGTCAAGTATCACCTAGCCTGTTATGTGAAACGTCCCACTTAGTACAGTAAAAACCATGTACAGAAGTATAGTCGAGCCCTATTTACGGTATTGTTGCACGGTATGGGGATGTTGTACAGAAGCAGATTTAAAAATACTGCAAATTCTTCAAAATCGCACTGCTCGTATTGTGACAAATAGTGCTTATGATGCGCACTCCTTACCTCTGATTAAAGAATTGGGCTGGCTAACAGTTAGAGAGCTTATAAGGTTTGAAACAGCAACTACTGTTCTCAAATCTGTGAATCAACTTTGCCCAGACTATATGGCCCTGATGTTTCAAAGGCAGCGTGAGCAGGCAGGAAGGACGCTAAGAAACACAGAAACTGACTTGAAAATTCCTTTGTTTAGAAAAAACAATGGACAGAAATCATTTGCATACCGAGGGGCGAACCTCGTTATCAAATTTCAAATTAAAACTAAAGGAAGTATTATAACAACCAATATCACGATTTCTTTTCTGTAGCAATAATATTTTTATTTTCTGTTATGATTAATTTTGAAAAATAGGTTTCTTTTGTAATTTTCCAACGAAAACGCTGAAAAACTAAATTTCTATTACTACTTCTTAATACAGTAGTAATAGAAATTTATTTTTTTCTTCAGTTATTTTTAACAGGGCACATTGTAAAACAGTTATTAGAACTGAATGTTTTCATCCTGTATAAAGAATTTAAAATAATAATATGTAAAGCATGTCCAGCGTGCAGCGGCGAGGCCAGGACAAATTAACTGGGGGGGTATTCAAACGAAGGGGTCTGGGGGCGAAGCCCCCAGGAAAATGTTCGAAGACACGCCCTTTACTTTGGCTTAGAACGCTTCTCTCGATCCCATGTTTGCCGGTATCAACATAGAATTTTTGTCCATTTTGTGAAATATTTTTAACAGTTAGCATCCCCAGAAATTTTTTTGAGTAAACATCATATTCTTTGGTTTAGGATCCCTTTCTCCGTCCCATCTTTACCAATGCCATTGGAAACTTCGATAATTTTGTAACAGTTTTCTAGGAATCACCATCTTTGGGAAAAAGTTTTCGCTAAGACCTTATACTTTGTCCTAGAACGCTTCTCGCAATCCAGTGTTTGCTTGTCCCCGAAATGGAAGCTTGGAAATTCTGTGATAGTATGTCTGGGAAAATTTTTAAAAATGCCAACCTTTACTTTGGCTTAGAATGACTCTTCCGGTCACCTTCCTGCATTTCTTGGAAAAATTCTTATACACCCTATACCCAGCTACTTTCTCCTCGTTTTTGAAAGAATCTCGAGGACCATCTTTTCGCAGAAGTGGGAGGGGGGCAAATGCCCCCCATCCCTCCCCGTGGCCACGCCACTGCCAGCGTGCAAAACGATCTTTCATAGCAGATACCTCTACCTCAGACACATCCTCTCAAAGTATTTCTGATATTTCTAATATTTTTAATAGCGATATTCACACTGCTATTCGTACTAATGGTGTTAATGATATTGCCGATGAAATCACTGATGACGAGTCAGCTAAGGAGCAGGATGATGCAAACACTGCATTGAAAAATATTCGACTAAAAAATCGCAATGGTCTTATAATTGCATATTTAAATATCAATTCCATTAGGAACAAAATTGACTTTCTGAGAACCGATGATATCAGAAACGATTGATATTTTGATAATAGCAGAGACTAAAATCGACGATACTTTTCCAACGAGCCAGTTTATGATTGACGGATTTATGAAGCCATTCAGATATGATCGAAATAAAAATGGGGGTGGTTTGTTGATGTACGTGAGAGAACGTGCACCAGTCAAGCAATTGACACACTATAAAACCCCCAACGATATTGAATGTGGGGTGATAGAGATAAATCGGAAAAAGCAAAAGTGGCTTCTTGTTAGCATTTACCGTCCCCCCTCTCAAGCACAACAATATTTCTTCGATGAGATTGGTAAGGTGCTCGATCACTACTGTAGGAATTATGAAAATCTCATTTTGATAGGAAACTTTAACTGCGAAATAGGCGAAGACGTCATTAGTGGTTTCGTCGACAATTACAACCTAAGTAGTCTTGTTAGGAGCCCAACTTGTTTCAAATCCGACAATCCCCGATGCATTGACTTGATTTTAACAAATCGGAACAGGAATTTCCAAAGTACTGTTGTCATAGAAACGGGATTNATTTTTCGAATAAAAAAGTAAATGAATTGAAATTTTTGTAGCACATTAGTCTTATCTTGCTTGTGTCATACATATTGAGTTGATATGGGCTGGAAAAAGAAATAATTCTATGAAAAAACTGCAAAAATGGTCCGGCCGGAGAACAGAGAGCTAATTAGGTGCTAATTGATCTCTTAATAGATGCTTAAAATTGCGTCAAGGTAAATATTTGATTCTGCTATGTGTTTTCTATCATTTAAGACCATTTGCGTTCAAATCGGTTGATTAATTATTTAAATAGAATTTTACTTGTGAAGAAGCTAAATTTGCCAATTTTCCATTGTTTTTGGTAGCATAGCAACGAATCACGTGACTAATTAATTACCATTGTTATATTTGAAAAGCCTATTGTCCAAAGAACAATTGGGGTAAGTCTTATTGTTATATCCTGTGTATTCTCAGAGAAAAAGAGGGGGGGGCGAAAAACGCCCCCCCCCCCTATGCCAAAATGTCATAAAAATACCCCATGTGAAATAGGGTTAAAATAACTGAATGGTTTCCAAACAATCTTATGAAACTAAATGAAGACAAATGCCACTTAATGATTTTTGGTGCAAAAGGAAATAACGAAATATCAATCAAAATAGGCGAGGCCTTTGTGAAAGAGAGCACAGAGGAGAATCTTCTCGGTATAACTTTCGATCAATCACTTTCTTTCAAACAACATGTCAAGGCTCTCTGTAAAAAGGCCGGCCAAAAACTCCATGCTCTTGCTCGCATATCACGATACATGGACACCGAAAAACTACAGCAGTTGATGAGGGCGTTTGTCTTATCTCCTTTTAGTTACTGTCCGCTTGCTTTGATGTTTTATGATAGAACTTTGGATCATAGAATAAATCGTGTTCACGAAAGGGCATTACGCATAGGATTTAAAGATGACCGGAATGATTTTGGTTTTCTGTTGGAACAGAGTAATTCGGTGCCAATCCATATAAGAAACCTACAGTTGCTAATGACTGAAATTTATAAAACAAAATGCAGTTTAAATCCACCATTCATAAGGATATTTTCATGCAGTGAAATATCAGCTACAATCTGAGGCATGGTAATCGAACCACTTCCTTCGGAGTTGAGTCCATAACTTACCTTGGAATTAAACTGTGGCAGATTTTACCGCAGGAAATAAAACACGCAAACACCCTTCCCATTTTTAAAAACCAAATTAGATGTTGGAATGGAAATAAATGCAACTGTAGACTCTTGCAAAACATACATCCCGCAAGTTGGGTTTCTAACAGGATAGACAATTAGTATGTATCTTTCCTGTAATATATATTGCCCATTTTAATATTCTTTTTTTTTTCTAGATTGTAAATTGTAAATATGTATTAAAGTAGGCCTTAATTAGCTGTAAATTAGCTATTCTATTTCTTGCCTACTGTTAATAAATTATTGATGATGATGATGATGATGAACGAAGCTCTGACAATGGCTAGGTCAACAACGCGGACCATGCGGACCACGCGGACTTCACGGACCTCCACAGCAATGGTCCCCGTACGCGTTTTAAGTTTCAAATAGGCCAAAACCTATTCCGCGGACCTTCGAGTTTGGGATACGCGGACATTTTATTTTTTCAGGTATTTTTTGTTGAAAACAGCTCAAATACCTTGTGAAAATTCTGTCCAAAAATGGCTGTGACCAAAGACGATACATATCGAAACGAAAAGGTCTGTTGCCAATGTTCAATATTTCCCGTAATAGGCCTAAAGTTTCTATTCCTTATGGCCTAAAATTAATCACTAGATAGATGAAAGGAAACAGCTATTTAGCACGTTAATAGTTCCATAGCACGTTAATATAGTTATAGTTCTATAGCACGTTAATAGTTCCTCCTAGACACAAGATAAAGCCGGGATTTTGAGGAAAGAATTTCTAAATGCTAAAACAAGAACCGCCTGATTATGAAATAAAAATGGCTACCAAAATACATTCTTTATATCAATTTGACTTTACTTTACTATAGTAACCTCCAACAGAAAATTAAAAAACTCTTCTAGAAGCAAAATTAAGAACTCTCAAAACTCTTTCCGATGTCAAAATTCGTTCCCAAAATTCTTATCGGAGGCCGATAATGACCAGGCACTGTGAAATGCTGGAAAACTTGAGAGATCGTGCCAGAAATGCTGCATAAAGCTAGATAGTATGCGAAGATGCTCATTTCATTTCATTTCATTTTCATTTCATTTTTAATTATTCAAAACAGGATTAAAAACGTATTTATTTCATAATCATTTTAACATGTGAATGACATTTCTAGCTTTACTTTCTGTAAATTAAGGTTTTAACACTAAGTTGTTCAGCGCTTTAGAATATATGTATATAGATTTTAGCGCTCTATAAGTGCATTGTTATTATTATTATTATCATTTATACACGGTGGCCCCATCAATCAAAGACTGCTTTACAGGGGGCCGTGTTAAAAACTTACAAAATTAAAATATTTTACTTTATCTAATCAAAATTAATTACAAATGCTAACATCTAAGTAAAGTACACGTGATAAAAAACCTAGTAAAAATTAAAACTGGTGAATGGGACTTAAATTTCCAACAAATGTTTAAACGGAAGCCTGCAAATGGCTTCTTAGATGGGTTTTAAAAGAAGTAAGCGAATTTGCTTGTTTTACTTCCAAGGGAAGCTGATTCCAAGTTTTTGCACCACGAAAAGATATCGCTTTCTGTCCTTTGCAGGTTGTCATCCTGGGAATATAGAGATCAGTGGCTGCATTTCGCAAACTAATATCAATATTACTCAGACTTCTTTGTGAACAAATTAGAAAGATAGCTAGGTGCAAGGCCAGTTAATGCTTTATACGTCACCGTAGCTGTTTCACTTTTCATCATGTCAGTGACAGTAAGCCATTTAAGGTTCTTAATCAAAAGGGTCGCAGATGTATCATAACTGCTATTCGAGACAATCCTTGCAGCTCGATTTTGCAATTTTTGCAAAGCTTGCAATTTAGTTTCGCCACAGCTTCCCCACACTGAGCAACAGTAACGAAAATGTGGCTCGACAATGCCACGGTACATTTGTATCAGAGTATCTTTCAGTACGAATTTCTTAGCATACGCATATGCTGCAACTGGGGGGAGATTCGTATAGGCACAGAAACACAGAAACGAAATCCCGTGGGTGCTATAGGTACGTTTTGCAGTACCCTGGGTACCAGAGCCAAAAAATAGAAAATAAAATAATAAAAAGAACAAAAAAAAAAAGGGTAGTTTTGTAGAGGCTGCAGATGCTTGGTTGCGAAGGTGAAGTACCTCCTCAGCAAGCACCCTAGACAACAGGGTTGGAGCAGAACCTAAAAATGAGAAACACAGAACTGTCGTAGGACATATGGTCCGTCAGGGAGCTGCTGAGGATTTCTAATGGCGGATACATGCTACATAGTAAGACATGAAATGGTAGCAAACTAGCAGTGGTATGCATATGAGATAAGCTATCCGCACAAACGTCATGAATGCCTGGAATATAAGATGCTGTTATGCGGAAATTGTATATAGCTGACAGGATCGAAAGATGATCCCAAAAACTATCGACCAATTTCTTTGCTTCCCCAACTTTCGAAAATTATTGAAAAAATCATCCATGGTCAAGTACAAAAGTACCTCGATGAAAACAAAATATTGTATAGATACCAATCTGGCTTTCGTTCTCATCACTCAACGGATACCTGCTTATCTCACCTGAGTGATAAGATCCTTCAAGGATTTGAAACCGGGATGTTTACTGGTATGATCTTAATCGACCTTCAAAAAGCATTGGATACAATTGACCATAAAATTTTCCTGGATAAATGGCATATCTTGGCTTTAGTAAATCTGCCATTTTATGGTTTAAATCTTACCTTCAGGATCGATCATTTACTGTCAACATAGGAAAGGAATATTCAAATCATGGTAATCTGACATGTGGTCCCTCAGGGGTCAATTCTTGGCCCACTCATATTCCTTCTTTATGCGAATGACATGGTACGAGCGGTCGACTGTGATCTGCTTCTGTATGCAGATGATTCCTGCTTAATTTTTAGAGACAAAAACATTGAGCAAATAGAAAACAACTTGACTAGAAATTTCAACTCTCTCTGCGATTGACTTGTAGAAAACAAACTAAGCATTCATTTTGGAGAGAAAAAACTATATCCATTCTTTTTGGACGAAAAAAGCTGGACATCAGGAGGGCGATATAATGTTTAAACAACACTCAACGGTCACATATCTGGGATGTGTTCTGGATGAAAGTCTCTCTGGATAGTCGGAATGGCGACTAAGATGCTTGGAAAGATAAATGGCAAGTTAAAATTTCTGTACAGGAAACAAAACTTCATCGTCCGATATTTGTTCTCCTCTGACTTCTCCCATGCTTCGCGCATCTTTTCCAACTCATCCTCCTTCTCTTCTACACCTGGCTACGAACGCAATATTGAGACCTGAATCGGCCGACATTTTGCGCATATTTGTTCGCAATCGTCACAGAACTATTCACAATTTAATAACGAAAATGTTCTTCATTATCGAGTGATAATCACTCGATAATGAAGAACACAACCATCAATCAACTGAATTCTTCACTATTTGATTAAATGTGGCGTTACTTCTGAGTAATATGATACATGAAACACATGGAAATAAAGTAGAATGTGCTAAGGAGTTCCTCTATTTCCTCGAATAAAATAAATAGTTGCTTAGTTGGTTTGTTCTTAATTTGTTAGTTTTTAGTGATCTGAGAATTGAGTTCTTATAAGCAGTTTCTTATAAAAACAAATAGACAAAGTTATTGTAAGAGGAACATATATTGAAATGTTAGCAATAAACCGCTTTTTCGTAAGAAACTCGCATTTTCCATGTAAAAACACTAAGGGCTTTGACCAGACACCGAGCTCAATTTGTGCCTTGCCTGCGGACAGTTCGGACACTGGCGCCACAATTTCCTAATCATCAGTAACCCAGCCTCTTTTGGGAGACTTCAACCCCAGCAAAAACCAAGATGAGTATATCAATTGTTTATTTATAAATGAATTTGACTTTTGTTTTGAAAAGAATTTTTGTATTGATTCTGATTTTGGTACGTCCATGGAGACACATGTGAAAGAAAATTTGAGTAAAAACGTTGCCTTCTGGGAATATATCAATGCTCCAGAGAGCGTTGTTGAGTTGATTAAATTTGGTTATAGAATACCTTTTATAAATACACTGAAGCAGGCTCTGTTTAGAAATAACAAATCTTCTTTTTTGAATCAAGATTTGGTTTCTGAAAGCATTTCAGAAATGTTAAGGCGTGGCTCGACGGTTGAAGTAAGTTTTATTCTGCATGTTGTGAGTCCCTTGTCTGTTGCTGCTAATTCTTCAGGAAAATTGAGACTGATTATTGATTTACGTTATGTAAATAAACAAATATTTAAAGAGAACATTCGCTTCGATGATTGGCGTTCCTTTGAAAACTATTTGATAGTTGATACCGAACTCTTTTGTTTTCAAATTTGACTTAAAACAAGGTTATCATCACGTCGAGGTAAAGGTGATTTGTTTCTCGCACGAAAGAACACCCATCAATATGGGTTCAACTCCATTCGATATAAAGGAGCCAAGCTTTGGAATGAAATCCCTATTGAGTTAAAAAACTCTCACTCAAAAGCTTCATTCAAAACTAAGGTAGAGATCTACTATCTGTGCCATAATTACACCCAGCAGGGGCGGATCCAGACAGTCGCCACAGTCGCACTGAAGACGGTCATCTTCCCAGAGCGCATTCTTATTAAGTTAAATATCCAATGATTTGTTGTGAGCCATCAACGAAGGAAAATTCAAGCTCTAATATCCTAAATTTGTAATGCTGAAAATCTTAATTCGATCCCAAATTCCTGACACTTGTAGTTGTTTTTATTTCTATTCCCCGCGATAAAGGGAGTCTGCACTATTATTCTATTAGTTCAGATATCATCTGTTACCTGGTTGCAGAGTCCCTATTTGATTTGCCTCGTTCTGCTTCCTCAGGTTTGTATGCTTTCTATATTTGGAGCAGCTTTTCTTTTCACAACAATAGCAAGTTTTGCATTGACCAAGATTGAGCAAGACTGACATTTACAGAGATGGAAACTATTCTTTCATTGCAAAAACAAACACTACTCTTTGCCCAGTTGAAACACTGCAGCGATATCTCGTTATGGCAGGAATTAGCGACGAATCTGTAGAGTACTTGTTTCGTTCAGTATCTTGTCTCAAGACCAATAATGGTTACCTACTCAGGAATAGAAATCGTCCCGTATCCTATACAACAGCCAGAGAGGCAGTCATGAATTTGCTTGGCGAAATAGGTTTGGATACAAAACAATTCGGATTACATAGTTTGCGCTCCGGGGGCGCTTCAGCAGCAGCGAATAACGGGATTAAGGACAGATTATTCAAAAGACATGGACGTTGGAAGTCCGAACGTGCAAAGAATGGTTATGCAAAAGACTACTTGGGAGAACTGCTTTCAGTTTCTCTTGAACTTGGTCTCTAGCATATGCGTTATCAATTGAAAAATGTTGTGTTTAGAATAGAACAATAATTGGAAATACCATATTTTCATCGTTTTACTGAATTAGTTGTGTTGGAACTAAATTAAGATTTTGCCATTGATTTTAGGCTAAAAAAATTGCCCCCTCTTGACAAATTACAACTTGCTAGACTGACTTCACTACTATCTGTGTATTGTAGTTTAGTTAATAAATACAGTTTTTTTCGGTTGAATGCAATGAACTAGAAAATACATGAATTTATTAACAGTACAATAGGAAATGTTTTGAAGTAGCATTGTTAAGTTCTTAACCCTATTCAGGGCAGGCAAAAAAGTTGATAGTTTTGGGCGGGGGGGGGGNTCAAATTTATTTTTCTTAATTAGATAGGTGGATATGTAGAGTTAGTGTATTTGATGAATTTTGAAAAATGAATGAACTGAACTGAACTCAACTGAACTCAACTGAACTCAACTCAACTGTTGATATTTCTCCAGATCACAAAACCTTTCTCGGTTTTCCTGGATGATAAATGGAGTTGAAAAATTCTTTGTTTTTACCGTTTTGCCTTCTGGTATGTCTTCCGCTCCAATAACGAATCCCTGATTCTTTGGTGGGTGAGCTTTCTCTTTCATTGAGAGATGCATAATTGGGAGCATGGTAAAAGTTTCCAGCTGTGTCATCTCTAGTGCAGTCGTCTTTGTATTCACTGTAGAGTAGTTTTCTTTTAGCGTAAAGTAGGGTACAATATTTGTAATGTAATTGAATTGGTTTATAAAAAACAAAAAGATATGTGTTTATCTTGATGATGGTATAGCCATTGCTGACTCAAAGGCTCAATTGCAGTCCTACAATGTCAGAGATACCCTTGTGAAGCCGGGTTTTGTAGCAAATAAAGAGAAATCTGTTTGGGAGCCCACACACTTATTAAACTGGATTGGGGTGTAAATGGATTTTGACAATAACATTTTTTTTATACCGCAAAAACGGATAGATTCGATAGTGAATCACACTGATATACTTTTGCACAATCCCCATACAACTACAAAATATTTAGCTCAATTAGCAGGTAAATTATTGTCAACGAAATATGTTTTAGGAGATATTGTAAGCCTCAAGTCTATATATTTATATGCTGTAATTGAAAACCGATCTTCTTAGGATGCTAACCTGAACATACTTAACTTCCCTGGTGCTCACTTAGAAATTCTCTTTTGGCAAAATAACATAAAATCGTTAAATTTTCGTACCATAGAAGAATCAAACCTACCATCGGTAATTATCTCCGTAGCGCCTATTGGGGCCTGTCAGGCCCCGGCCTCCCAATAATTTCCAAAAGTTGCACTTTTTCTTTCATCTTGCTAAATAAAATTGACTGAAGAATTTAACAAAAACCAAATTAATGCCCTTTAAAAGCATTTCTTATCTTAGTTTAGTTGTAGCTGGCGTTTGCATCCCTCACGTTCTTGAAATTCTCTCGAAAATGAGGATAAACATGAGAAATTGCTTGGGTATAAGTTGGGTGGGGCAAGAATTTTGCAAATTGTCCGAGTTTCGATTTTTTTAATGTGGGTAACCAATGGGTATGGTGGGTACCAGACCCACCCTGAAAGAAAGATTCCCCTTAGGTTTTATGTGTCTGGCACCCAGGGTAAGATTGGATTGTAAAATGCATTCTAAGCCAAAGTAGAGAGTGTGTACCCTCAAAAAATTTTGTTCCTGTAGGTGCAGATTTATAGAAGCATCACTTCGAAATTCGTCTAAATTTTTATTTTAGATATGAAAAAATGGGATCGGGAGATGATTAATAATCAAGGTCCAAAATCACCCAAGACAGATATAAATTTAACAAGTGGTTAAACTGGTCTGAAAAATTTCCTGAGATTTAAAACTTTCCAGCAAAGTCAATTCATGTTGCATTATTCCTGACAACGCTGCTCCAGTCTAATGAGTCACTCAGTGTCATCGAAAGTGCATTTTATGGAATCAAGCAATTCCGCAAGACGGCCTTGACAACCCAACAAACTCAGATCTTTGCAAGAACATGCTTGAGGCAGCCAAACGAACGCCAAAAAACTCACTAAGAAGAAAGAGCTTTTGTCATCATTACACATACATCATATTTATAATCATATTGGAGGTACGTCAGCTAATTTATTGCAGTTATGCAACTTTATTATTGTTTTGCTGAGTTTTGCCCGTTTCTTTAGATTTAACGAAGTAGCGAATCTTCGCCGCAATGATTATCTTCAACAAGACGCATATGACTATCTTTATTGAAAAAGGCAAGACTGACATTTACAGAGATGGAAACTATTCTTTCATTGCAAAAACAAACACTACTCTTTGCCCAGTTGAAACACTGCAGCGATATCTCGTTATGGCAGGAATTAGCGACGAATCTGTAGAGTACTTGTTTCGTGCAGTATCTTGTCTCAAGACCAATAATGGTTACCTACTCAGGAATAGAAATCGTCCCGTATCCTATACAACAGCCAGAGAGGCAGTCATGAATTTGCTTGGCGAAATAGGTTTGGATACAAAACAATTCGGATTACATAGTTTGCGCTCCGGGGGCGCTTCAGCAGCAGCGAATAACGGGATTAAGGACAGATTATTCAAAAGACATGGACGTTGGAAGTCCGAACGTGCAAAGAATGGTTATGCAAAAGACTACTTGGGAGAACTGCTTTCAGTTTCTCTTGAACTTGGTCTCTAGCATATGCGTTATCAATTGAAAAATGTTGTGTTTAGAATAGAACAATAATTGGAAATACCATATTTTCATCGTTTTACTGAATTAGTTGTGTTGGAACTAAATTAAGATTTTGCCATTGATTTTAGGCTAAAAAAATTGCCCCCTCTTGACAAATTACAACTTGCTAGACTGACTTCACTACTATCTGTGTATTGTAGTTTAGTTAATAAATACAGTTTTTTTCGGTTGAATGCAATGAACTAGAAAATACATGAATTTATTAACAGTACAATAGGAAATGTTTTGAAGTAGCATTGTTAAGTTCTTAACCCTATTCAGGGCAGGCAAAAAAGTTGATAGTTTTGGGCGGGGGGGGGGCATTTTCACCCCCCTTCATTTTCTCCGAAACTATGAGAGATATAACAATGAGACTTACCCCAAGTGTTCTTTGAAAAATTGGCTTTTCAAATATAACAATAGCAAATTAATTAATCTCGTGATTCATTGCTAGGCAACTAAAAACAGAGGAAATTTGGCAAATTTATTGCTCCAAAACAAATATACTTCTATTTCATCAATTACAGAACTGATTTTCTCCAGAATTGTTGAAAATAGTAGGAACCATATTGTAGATTCAAAATTCATTCTTTGCAGCATTTTTCAGTTTCTATTTTTAGAACAATTGGCTTTTAATGATCTTCTTGCTGTATGCACGGATTTTCTTTGCAGTTTTTCCAAAGTGTTGTCCTGCGTGCTTAGCAAGCAAATATAAAAAGCCTCCTTCCTCCGGTGACCCAATAAAAATGATCCAATAAAAATGAAGGTGACCGGTGACCCAATAAAAATGAAGCTTTTCGAAAATTCAGTAAAATTTGATTGTGTTGCCGACCTTGAAAATTTCTCTTTGTGTATTTTTTTAAACCATATTGTGAAGTTTTGACATTGCATTGAATTTGCGGTAATTTGCACTTCTTCAAGATACCTGGTTTTGAAGCATTCTCTAAAATCACAGGAAATTATTATCAAATTCAATTTTAATTGTGCACCAACACTATCATTTAGGACCAGAAAATTCGTCTGAAATAGCAAGAAATAGCTTTTTGGCTAAAGATTCGATGTTCTGCAAAATACTATTGCTCAAAACAAGATTTTTAATGCCGTAATCTTGATGTTTTCTGCTAAAAAAAGAAAAATGATCCCAGCTTAAATTGATTTGTCCTTTGGCACAAATATACAAAAATAAATGGTAAAGATCATCGGTAACATAATCAAATTTTGGTGATTTTTCAAAAAGTTTCACTTTTTATTGGGTCACCCGGTAGTAGCATAGATAATGAAAGAAACTTACATACCGTAGACAAGTCTTAGCTCCATATATCTACTGACGACATTTCTAAGTGCACGTCCTTCTGACCTATAATAATACTGCAAGTAGTACTTTGTTTTTTCATGATCAAATGTTACACCAGATATGGTTACGTTGTCACCTGAGAAGGTTACTCTATCTTGGTAGGCCAAGGGCAACGAATATGGCGTTGGTTTAAATTTCTTACGATATTTGTCGTAGTCAGCCAAAACAATGGTGTATCCACTGAAATGAACAGCTCTGAGATGTATTCCATCGTAATCTTTTCCACAGCATTTTGGATTTAAGTCGATCATGCGTATCTCCAAGCTGCCATGTAATTTGACCGTCGTTGCTGATATTGATATGTTGACATACGCACACTTCACAATCTCTGATTGAAAAAAAAATACAATATGTTGCGCATAGGATATATTAATAAAGGAATTAGACATCTTTTATTTTCTTTTCTAAAAAGTGATATGGTTAATCGGCAGGGCCCTAGGAAGCATCTTAAGGTGGAACCCCCCTAATTCACCATGAAAATTTGAAAACAATATTTTATATCCCTATTACGTTTCAAATTTATTCAAGAATCAAGAATAAATTTCACCAGAACCTTACCTAGGGCCTTTCTATATAAAATTTCAATAAACTGAAAGGTGGTTTTGTACAGTTAATAAACGGTTAATTGTATTCTTTGCTGATAACAAAACACCATTAACCCATTGCAAAATAAAACAGATCTGCGTTGGACTTTAAAATGTTTGCAGGGATTGCTTCTTGTGGTGAACCCGTCTTAGGATCTAAATTTTGCAATTTTTCTAGCATTTCTTCGACTGTGATCTTCCTAAAGGAGAAGTTTATGGTGCTTTTGACGGACGACTTTATCTTAAGGACACTGGAGTGTTCTTGAAAACGTTCTACAATTTCTAAGCAGGAATCGTCCTTGTGATTATGCAAAGGCTGTTGATTGTGTTCATTGGCTATACCCAAAGTTTCTGTTATATTTATAAAGTAGTTATTTAGAATTTCAGCAACTTTACCCTCATCTGATTCAACAACACCATTTTCTAAAAGGGTGATACAAGAGCTACTTTGAATCTTATTTGAGAACAAGGGTTTCACAGTTTTCCAGAACCTCTTGTTGTCATTGACAACTTTTGGATCAAGTTGCGCATAGTAAGACTTCTTAGTTTGACGAAGGATTTTAACACACGGGTTTCCTTGCCTCTTATAAGCAGCCCAATATTCATTTGTTCGAGTTTTATTGAAACTGTTTTTTAGCCTTGTGCGCTTCATGTTTGCCTTTCTAAGTTCTTTGGTCATAAAGGGTCCATCGTTCGCCTTAAGGTATTTTTTCTTTAGAGGTGCTTGCTTATCTAGTATGCTCTTAACAGTTGAATCGAAAGTATTGAAATCTTGCTTCATTAAAGGCTTTGAGTTGAACTCTTCTCCAACCTTCTCTCTGAAAGCAGAGTTGTAAAATTTACTGTAATCTCAGTATGTGATAATCCAAGTGCCTTTTTTATGGAAACTGCCTTTCAATGTGGTTACCACCGTTGCATGAATATGCGATAGTCCAGTTTCAATTGCTTTAATATTAGATAGTTTTCTCTTGCCACTGGTAAATATTAAGTCGATGCAAGTTGGATTATTGGATTTAAAGCAAGTTGGCACCTTGACGACATTCTCCAGGTTTAATTCATGCATACACTGATATAAAGAATCATCATCCTCACTAAGATTAAAGTCACCAATCATTAAGAAATTTTCATATTTAGTACAAAATTGTTCAATATTTTTTCGCATTTCTTCTAGAAAAAAATCTTTAGATTGAGAGGGAGGACGGTAGATGCCAATAAGCAGCCATTTTATCTTATGTAGATTTATTTCAATAGCTTTTGCTTCAATTTCTTTGCTGTTGAGTTTTTCATTGAAACCTCTTTGGCAGGCACACCTTCTTTAATATATATCAGTAATCCTCCCCCATGCCGATTTCTGTCAGCCCTGATAGGAGGCATATAGCCATCAATATGAAATTGACCAGGAGGGAAGCTTGGATCTAACTTGGTTTCTGATATCACAAGTATATCGATGTTATTTGGAACCAGTTCTTTCAATGCATCGAATTCGTGGCACAAGCAAGTAAATAATGTTGTTTCAGAAGTTAAGCAATTTCTTCGAGGCTCCAACAAGAGTTTCTACTGGTGTTTGGACTGTCAGTGGCGTGGCCACGGGGAGGGATGGATTTGCCCCCACCACTTCTGTGAAAAGATGGTCCTCGAGATTCTTTCAAAAACGAGGAGAAAGTCGCTGGGTATAGGTAGGGTGTGTAAGAATTTTTCCAAGAAATGCAGGAAGGTGACCGGGAGAGTCATTCTAAGCCAAAGTAAAGATTGGTATTTTAGAAAATTTTCCCAGGCGTACTATCACAGAATTTTAAAGGCTTCCATTTCGGGGTCAAGCAAATACTGGATTGCGAGAAGCATTCTAGGACAAAGTATAACGTCTTTGCGCAAAAATTTTCCCAAAGATGTACAAAATTGTCAAAGTTTCCAATGGCATTGGTAAAGATGGGATCGAGAGAAGCGTTCTAAGCCAAAGTAAAGGGCGTGTCCTCAAAAAATTTTTCTGGGGGCTTCGCTTCCAGACCTCTTCGTTTGAATACCCCCCCCAGTTAATTTGTCCTGGCCACGCCGCTGTTTGGACATAAATTTCGTAGCAATCAGATGCCCAAGGTCCCAGGGCTTTTATTAGCCATGCTAGGAAATTAGCTGATGCAGCTGTGGTAGCAGCCCTAATGCGAAAACTACTTGTATCTACCCTGTTCTAATAGGGAACTTCTCCAGTAAAACGGCGCTTGCTTAACCTTATTTCAACTTTGTAAATTTTTACCGATTTTCTATGGAGGGCGTTTTTAGCCCCCCTAAATATCTCCGCAACTATAATAGCTAGGATAATGAGAATTGCGCTGTATCGTACTTGATTAAAGGAGAATCCAAAAATAGCATTAATTAGTTTGTAGTCGCGTGACTGGTTGCTAGGCAACCAAAACAATTACAATTTTGACGAAATAGAGCAATTAACACAAAAGATCGATTTTTTCTCTAAATAACTGGGTAGAATCACCAAAACTATCCAAATACCTGCTTTATATCCTTACTTTGCAGTTTCATGTAGTCCTTTATCAGTATGTTTGGTTCCTAATCAATTTAATTAATCAATTAACTAATTAAGGACAAATAAGATGCAATGCAAAGTTTTAGGGCTATAATGATCATTAAACACCATTCATTTGGTATTTACATGTTGAAATCAAACATCTTCATCAATATTTGAAATTAATCCAAGATTTTTCATGCAAAATTTACAGATTAATTATAAATATGACGTCATAAAGATTGATGACGTCATACGATTTAAAAATTGCTGATGTCAGCAAATATAGATAAGTTGTATATTCAATGAATGTATTCATCGAGACAAATCGAATGGTATATATATTGTTGAGATTCGAGAACAATGAAAGAAATTAGAGCCATTTTAATGATTTTATTTGTGACCTGTCTCCAAATAAGGGCACCTGGAGGTAACGTGGTTAAACAATTAGGCATTGAAATTTTTATGTTTTATTGCCAATTAAATTCCATAAAAGTCAAGAAGTTTCAGCGTTATAGCTATGATTGTTTAAGAGCTTATTAAAATAAGTTTGGTAAGGGGGGGGGGGGGGTGTCAAAACCCCCCGGTTAAAATAGGGCTAAATATCTCCCTACTTATATTGAAAGAGGGGACCAGACGGTTGGTTACTGTAATGCAGATACTTTTGCATTGCTGCAATTGGGCAAATATGAGACCCTGTCTTTCCAATTGAGAGCTGTACACCTTTACGGAATGGATGCAGAGTGTCTACTTTGCTCAAGGTATGTAATCTTTTAAGATAAATTAAGATTTTGCGAGAACCGTTCTATTTTTGATAATGCCAGGGAGGGTAACCGCTGGGAGAACTCAGAGCACTGACAGCTCATAAAAGGTGGCGTTAAAATACAGGATGTACACTGAATCTATTCAGAAAATTGTAAGTTGAGAAGATTCGTAACCTTAGCGAAGTCTTGATAAATGATAACTATAGTTCCTGCAGCTTAGAATTGTTCAATGTGCCTCTTCAAATTGGGCGGCTCTCCAATGCACCCAGTGATTTGCTGTTTGGTCACAAATGCAGTCCTGGCATGTTTGCATGTAGTTGGGATTACCATCTGCTTTTTTGATCGTTGTAATGGCGATGGCAAGTGGATTATCAACCCTGAAAGGAAATCTAAAAGGGGAGTACATCTATAGCATACAATGCCGGGTACGAAGAAAACTATGAAAATTTCGTTCATAATTATCATTTCTTCCCAGTGGTCAGGAAGCAGTAGGAGAGAGAGTGCAGCATCAGCATCTTCTTCGTGTGATTATATACAGACCTTGTCGTTTATTCGATACAGATACCATTTCTATTATTCAATCAAATCAAAGTTATGTAATTCCAAACTCTGCTTGATAACCAACTTCAAAACGAATTCTGCATCCATACCCAGTCGATGTACTAGGTGCTGACATCAGCTTCACGGTCAAGCTAAACACACATTCAACTGTTCTTCTCGTCAGAAATTTCCATTTGTTTTCGCTTAGTGCTGGTATCGTAATTGTAGCATCGTTTCCTGGTGCTCCATCGTAGTTTTTGAGGGCAAAGATGACTGACGAAACTGTGCCATTACTGCATTAATTGTTTGCTGCGCAACTTCTGGAACTTGATTAAACTGTTCATGTGTAAGTCATAACTTCTGGAACTTGATTAAGCTGTTCCTGTGTAAGTCGCTTGTTACTTGTAGTAGTAACTAATACTCATAACTGTTCTTTGCTCTTGAATGTTGATTTTTATGATGCTGCTCGAACCTTATCGAAACATTTGTTTTATCTCTCTTCGTTATTCTGATAAACGGAGATGCGAATCATGAATATTTTCCCGCCAAAGCAATTTGATTTGAGGTCTGGGTTGGAGAGTTTGTCTCCATTTAGTAACGAGGCATATTGGTGATAGGACACCTTTTCGGCTATATTTAGGTGATAATTTCTTTATTTTAACTCTGAATTTAAAACTAACAGTTCTGCAGAGGGAAATATATCATTTGTAAAAGCTCCGTGGCAGCCATTTACCAGATCTGCATCCGTCATTTACCAGAAAAAACCGCTCTCCCCAGTCTCCTTCTTTGATTGTCGAAATGGTCTATTTATTCTATGCTATGGATTACTGTGCGGTAACTAAAGTTTGCTTGTTTACAGGCTTTACAGGGTTGTCTTTTAATAATGGAANATGACGTAAAAGGCTATTCACATTAATAGAAGCAATCGTCATACCCTTTTTGAAGCCGAGAGTCGTACTGCTATTGGTCACATGATTGTGCAAGGGAACTGACGCAGAGGTCTTCCTAGCGGCCGAGCAACCACCCTCTTTATCTTTAGCCTCAAAATCAATATTCTTATTATTATCTAGTCAAAAACTTAATCCACGAAGCAAATTGTTACCAAGAATGTTATCACCATGTCGGTTGAGATGGATCAGACTTCTGTTGAGGTGTTGGTCGGCATGTATATTGTTGTGTTCCAAAAAGGCAAAATCATTCTCTGTCTCCATTTAGTAACGAGGCATATTGGTGATAGGACACCTTTTCGGCTATATTTAGGTGATAATTTCTTTATTTTAACTCTGAATTTAAAACTAACAGTTCTGCAGAGGGAAATATATCATTTGTAAAAGCTCCGTGGCAGCCATTTACCAGATCTGCATCCGTCATTTACCAGAAAAAACCGCTCTCCCCAGTCTCCTTCTTTGATTGTCGAAATGGTCTATTTATTCTATGCTATGGATTACTGTGCGGTAACTAAAGTTTGCTTGTTTACAGGCTTTACAGGGTTGTCTTTTAATAATGGAATTGTACTTACTTGAATGCTGATATATGACCAAAATCAAAGATATGAAAGATAGGTAAATCATGTTGACGTCTGCCCGACTGCTCCAATGCCTGCAAGTACAGAGAATGAATGTAAATAAATCTGACTTTGAGTAGCTGATTTTGAAGAGACTGCGAAGAAGACGCTGCAGATATACATACAGGTAACGAATTCCAGCACCAAATTTTACGTGGAATAAAGAATATTTGTAACAGTCCCCGTTAGCTCTTGTATTTATCATTTGACTTCCTTGTTGAAGACTTCTGGTTTTCTCGAGCTTGATCTTTCTCATAGGGTGGAATGTCAACAGCAGTCTGCTTATTAATTGCTTTGTACAACATATATGTTCTTGACACAAATCTCTCCTGTAGCGATGGCCATGTCAATTTGTTCTGCATTTCTTTACATCATCATCATCATAAATTGCTACTATGCACTACATTATCCCTATTCTACATAGGGGGGGGGGGTCAAACAAGGCCCCCCAACCTCGTCCCCAGGGCCTTTACAATTAAAACGTGCATAACATTTCCCATACACATCTGATTTCAATGACATTGGTATCAATCAATTTGCCTTGAAGTCTACTTTCATTTCATATATAAATGTGTGTGTTTTGCTAACATCGGCAAAATTTAAGATATATGACGTCATACTTACATATGACGTCATATTTATGATAAACATATGAAAAAATTAGTATATTATAATATAAATTGATCAATTAACAATTCAAGATCAATTTCCTTTAGTTTATATGAATAAAAATTGGTCAAAAATAATGCCAATATGGCATCAGCAAATTTGCTGGGGTATCATGTATGACTTTGATTGACAGTTGTTATAACAATAGAATTCAAAAAATAGATTTTTTGGCAGTTTTTATGAAGAACAATCAATATCCATCATATAAATAGCTTCAAATTTGTTAATTGACTATTTGTCTCTGAAAAAGTTAAGTTTTTAGGAGAAAAACCAAAATCAGCAAATTTCCGGCAACACGTCATGTGGCAAATAAGCATATAATGCTATTATTAGAATCACAAGTGCTTGGTAATTATGTGTACCAATTTGCGTTGCCGTAGACATCTTGGTTGCTGAGAAAATCTGGGGGGGGCCTGTTTTGCCCCCCCCCCATGAAAAAGTAGTACTTGATTTACCCATGTAGAATAGGGTTATACTAGGCTTGCCGCGCGTCGCCTGCGGCGCCGCGCCGGCCCGCCGTCGTGCTTCGGATTCGTTAGAGAAGGAAAGAGAAGGAAAGAGAAGGAAAGAGAAGGAAAGAGGAGCTCTATCTAGCCCCTCTCTGTTACGTCCTCTATCTTATAAGCCCTTTTCTTTTCATTTTCATTTTCATTCATTTTATATTATTTAACCACGGTAGCCCAGTCAGTCCCGTGGGGACTGCTTTACAGGGGGCCGTGCAAAAAAGACTACAAAGTAAAAACCTAATTTACAAATTTTGCTAACTTAAGTTGAATAGCAATATAAAAACTAAAAATGTCCATAACAAAATTTTACGAAAATTAAATCAAAAGAAAAGTGAAATCATACCCTCTGCAATGGCTCGTTTAGCCTTTTCTTGAAGGTAGGAAGAGAGGGTGCATGTTTGACACCCAAGCCTAATTTGTTCCAAAGCTTAGGTCCACGAAATGAAATAGACTTCTGCCCATTTGACGTTTTGAAAAGTGGAACACGCAAGTCAGTTTCTGTGTTTCTCAGCCTCAGTGTATTTTGGGCTGAGTTCTTTATAAACAGCTTGGATAGATATTCCGGAGCAAGACCATTTGTTGACTTGTACATTATAGTCGCTGTTTCATTTTGAATAATGTCAGAAATTGTTGGCCATTTCAGCCTCTTAATCAGACTAGCTGCTGAAACATCATAGCTGCTATTTGTAACAATTCTGGCAGCACGATTTTGCAACTTTTGGAGGGTCTCAATTTGAATTTTCCCACAACATCCCCACACTGAGCAACAATAGCGAAAATGGGGCTCCACAATTCCTCTGTACATTTTACTTAGCGTTTCCTTTGGGAGAAATTTCTTTGCATACTTCAAAAAACCTAAGGCTCGAGAGACTTTAGTTCTCATACAGTTTATATGCTCATCCCAAACAAGATGACTATCCAACTGAACACCTAGGTATTTAGTGTTCTCAACGACCTTTATCTGAGTGCCATTTATAGAGAAGGAAGGCTGCTCAACGACTTCATCAGAAATCATTTTAAGCTTTGGACGGGATCCAACTACCATTGCGTGAGTCTTAAGGACATTCAAGGATAGTTTGTTTCCCTGGAGCCAATCCTTTAAACAATTCAGATCTTCGTTCATAAATTGGTTCAGATCGTCTATATTTTTTGATGCATATGAAAGACTGGTGTCATCTGCATACATAGTCACGTTACAGTTTCGCAGAGCTAAAGGGAGATCATTTATATAAATTAAGAATAGCAGGGGACCAAGGCATGAGCCCTGTGGAACACCACACGTGACATCCTTTATCTGCGAAAATGCACCATTTACTTTGCAGAATTGCCGTCTGTTTTTCAGGTATGAAGCAAACCAAGAATGTTCCAGATCACTGATACCATACCTAATTAGCTTTTTTAGGAGAATATCATGATCTACCGTATCAAATGCTTTCTTTAGGTCAATGAATACATTTGCTGTGTATTTTCCGTTATCCATATTTACGTACCAGTCGTTAGTACTCGCGAGCAGACAGGTTACCACAGAATGTAGCAAACGGAAAGCAGATTGGT
>REGM01000126.1:672961-712949 GCA_004194415.1 Aurelia aurita
GGGGGGGGGGGGGGTGTGAGATTTACTCGCGATTCCTACGAGTATCTCAAAACACGCGACTCAAACTTGAAATGAAATTCAGAATCTCAAAATCGATGCCTGGTACGCAATCCGGACATCAAACAACAAACAATTTTGCGCTAGTTATTCGCTTTATTGAGGATCTCACCTGGCATCAATTTTGAGAGAGATTTGAGTTCTTAGCTGCCTAAGATAGTGTCTATTTAACCTAACAATGACCGTATGGACTACATTTCATCTAATGCATTCGAGAAATGCATTTAGGCAAAGAGCAGTGTGCATAGCTATGCTGTACGATTTAGAATTGAAGTAACATACTTCTTGATTGAAATTTTAACTAACAACTAAATCTAAACTTATTACATCAGTACTAGTTATCACTAACACCTAAGATTCCCTTCCAGCTTCTTCACGCTAGTTTGGAAGAGTACAAGAAACGAGACTAAAGGTGGTAACAATAACTTGGATTTGTGTAATGCATATAGATTATACCTACAAACGATCGCTCTTAGAGCATAACAAATCTCAAAAGCATCTTATTAAATCATTAAGTCTAGCGAGAAGACCTTTTTGGACTTAGCCAAAACATTGTACACCAAACTTTGCACAAGTATCTAAACCTGCTATCGAAATATATAAATTAGTTCCCGGCTTCGGAAAATGGTAGAAATTTCAAAAAGCGATTGTCAATTCGAAACTTTGTGTCCTATAGTGAAAATGGAGAGCATCTTCCTTCCGCCACGCAAATTTAACTGGCATTTTCTGGCGCATATGCACTATTTTGGCAAGGAGAATAAATTTTGTCTGCAAGTAGGCAGAATTTTGGAAGCTTGCCATTTAGACAAATTTTAAAAGATATCACAAACAATATATTATCAGACTGGTCTCAGATTCAGAATTCCGTTGTGACCATTGATTTTTTAGAATCTACATAGTTAAAATCAACACTCCCTTTTTGTCAACAAACTCTTGATAGGCTTCTCGCTATATTATATACCTTTTTCTAAAAATTTGTTATGAGTTATTAGTGGCCACAAACAAGACACTAGACTTGTTATGGCATTTTACGACTAGAAAGCAATCGTTATCGCACAGCAAAATCTAATACCCGAACGATCAGATACATACAAAGACACATATCTATAAATTCTATATAAGGCGGTTCAAAGACCTGAATCAGTCAGATCTTACTGTTAAACAGCCTATAATATTTTACTAAGGTACCACAAAAGAATTCCAAAGCACATCCTTCTCTTACAGATGCTGTCTTTGCTAGGAATACAAAGCAAGTTTATTAATTGGGACCTCCGGTTTTGCTCCCTCAACGGCCTACACGGTATGTATCATCGTGGCCTGATGATTCAACAAAACTGGGGGACTACTACATTTTCTGTTAGCCTATCTGCTTTGCATTCCCAATAACTTTATGATAATATTTTAACAGCTAAAAAATTTCAGATAGCAGTATGCCTTGGGTATATTACAATAGTACGAAGAGGTATTCACAACTACGACTCGTTCCAGAAAATTTCGCTAAATAGTTCAAATTTTTCCTGAAAGCTAATTTTTTCCTATAGAAATTTTACATGTCGATGTACCCTGCACAAAAAGGTTTCTTTCCTATTATAGAGAAACATGCTATACAAGGACAACAAAGGCCTTTTACCATCATTGTATAGCGCCTACAAAAACATCTTTAGGTCTGCAGCCGCAGGGAAGACCTCTCTCTTCCCTTTCCAGTCTCCGTACTATCGTTGCATGACATAAGGACAGAGCCATCTGATGGCCTTAATGACAATATCAATAAGGTTTAGTTTACGATACATTACACAATTCCACCTCGCACATGAAAGAAGCTTCATATCCCCCGCATATGATGAACATAAACCTCTTTAACTATAAACTAATAAAGTAAAGGAACATCCTTTTTGTCCTGAGAGCTTTAATACCTTGACTGGGCGTTCATGCCTCAACTGTCACAGCTCAGTTATCAAACCAATCATTAGAAACATTTGCGCGGACATTCTGTGCTCCTCCGCGGCTAACTTGCTGATTCTGCTGGGAATGTTGGACAAAACTGTTGAAGCCAGGTCCTCCTCCACCATAATTGTTGAAACCTCCGCCACGGTTTCCACCAAATCCTGGGTTGTGGTCATGGCCACCTCTGAAGCCACCCGCACTCTGGCCCCCACGGTTTTGGTGCTGCCTGTAATCTCTGCTGCCGAAACTGCTACCTCCTCCGTATCTAAAGGGGGCAAAGAAATAGTTAAGTTGAAAGTGCATTGCAGTACACTAGAAAAATAGAAATCTTACGATAGTTCGAAATGGGCAAATTGATAAACTAAAGTGAAACACTGCCTCTATCACGTACTTGCTGACTGGCGCCTCATAGCAATAACAATAGTCAGTGAGTGCTGCGCATTGGATGCCTGAGTTTTGTTCCCTGTTTCGGCCGTTTACATTCATTGAATTGTAATGCTTGACAAATCAGTATATTGGCTTTTGAGCAATTAATACAGGAGAAAGAGATGTGAAGCAATTGCGATTTTATTGATAATATTAGCGAATTCCAACCACAGACGTTATCCATAGCAACTACCTTGTCCCTGTCTCGAGCGTTTATTGCATTGAATTGCCACATCCATGAATGATTCATTCATCCAGTAATGAACATGGCGAGATTGTGCAAGATTAGTTAGGCTGCACGTAAGACCCCATGGGCTTAATAGAGCTATTACGGTATCAAAGAATAAAATCTTCAGTCTAACCAAAGTCTATCACTCAGACAGTTAATGGCACACGAAAAAGGCACATAAAAAGGCACACATTTTTACATAAATGTAAATTTAGGCATCTTTTATGTATATAAATGATAACCCTACAAACAGATTTCAGATTTCAGGAATGTGGCCAATTTCAGCATAAAAACTTGCTAAAACACTGTAAATAGTCTTTCTTCTACGAGATAAAGCTTTACTTTAAGCAACAGTATTGCAAAATGTCTAGGCAATATATAGCCTTAACAAACGCATCACGCTTTTTTTAACTCAACCGTTAAATGGTGAACAAGGCAAAAACTTAGTCGACTCTCTACATGCACCATAGTTAGGCTTCTCCGCTTGAACCGATAAACGTTGCACAGTGTGCACAGGGGTGGAAAAGATTGATTTTTCATGTAAAAAAGCATTTCTTTTTTGTGTCTTTTGGTGATAAACGAAGCCTTAAAAAACATTTTGCTTCCAGGCCGTACAGTTCTTTACGTAGATTAAATTTAAGCAGAATTGTATATTTGGGTACAAGCATTGTGTTTGGAGAAAATGGGACATAAATCTGGCAAATTATTTGGCATTTATTGAGCCATAAACCAGATATGTGTGACAATTTCTAAAAGCCTTTTGAATTTTTTCCAAAAACAGGATCCTGGACCCACTGTTCATGGCTTGAACATCAGAATTATGAACAACAGTAACACTAAATGTGGCGTAAGTAGTGGGGCTTGTGTAGTACGGCTACAAACCTTGATCTCTGTTGAGCTTTCTTTGCAGCAAGATGTTGTTGTGCTTGGTATGCCATTGAGTCAAGCCAATTTGGCACTTCTTGTTTTGCTTCAATCAAGAGATCCATAAGATCACGAGCAACATTGCGGTTCTTCTCGTTAAAGAAAGACGTAGCAAGACCTATAATTGATGAGAAAATATTTGACAGTTTCAAATACATCTACGTTTTAATGGAATGCTAGGAGGAAAACTCTGTCCAACCACATACTTTGTGATTAAAAGTTCAACGATAATTTCACACATTCAAAAAAGAACAATCTTTCCAATGCCACAGTTTCAGTTTCTCATTTTAAAATTCCACTACATACAAACAATTCAAAATTACTTAATTAAATATAGATCACAATGATTAAATTATAACTACTGATCAATATAAATACTAATAACGGTGATACAGGAAATTTGTATGCAGGGAATTTCTTAAGGAGGGGCCCTCTCAACAGATAAACTAATCGAGGAGACAGCACCCCCTGTTTTTAGAAAATATTCAAAATTTGCTTAAATGTCCAAGGATTGATGATAAAATTTGTGAAGAGTGAAGCAACTTTAGCATATCAATGCAGGTTTAAAGTACTTTCAGAAACTAGACAGACAACAAACCGCCCATCTTGCTCCAGGCAGTACTTAAGTGAGATCAGTTTTGATAATTATTGGTGAAGAAGAAGGTTTTGAGATTTTTTCGAAAGCTGTAGATAGAGGTTGATTCCTTAATGTTTGCTGGAATGCTGTTCCAAGATTTAGCACCACATTAATGCACTGATCGAAGACCATATAGCAATGTGTTTTTCTTTGTAAAGAAAATGTCATTCTTTGATGACTGTCGAGTAACATATTGACGAACAGATGCCACTGGCGTGAAGAAATTATGAAAATAAGAAGGAGAGGCCCTGTTAATACATTCATACACAAAACAAAGTAACTTGAGCTGGAAAAGGTCGGAAAGCTTTACGATTTTTAGATAAAGGAAGATGGGAGCAGAAGGTGAGGTGAAATGTTCAAACGCTCTTATTATTCTCTTTTGTAGCAAATAAACTGGCTTGATATATGAGTCATACGTAAGGCCCCAAACTACAATGCCATATTGAAGAAAAGATGAAAATAAAGAATTATATAAACAAATCCAAACATTGATTGGCAAAAAATGCCGTATTTTAAAAAACATGCCACAACGATGTCTGTTGCTCTCATGCTGCGTTGATTTTCCTGATACAGTTGGATCCTGGTATGACACACTCTGCAGGGAACCAGGAAAGGCTTGCTATATCGGGAGTTCCTTGAACCGAGATAATTCAGAAAGAAAGATTTGTTTTCTAAGGGACCCAGGCATTTAGTTCATCACGCCAGGAGCTTCGTAATATTAGGGATTGGTTATTTCGAGATTCAACTGCCTTGAAATCTCAAGAAACAGCGATTTTTGCTTCCCAGTCCATTCCGTTCTCAACGAAACCAGTTAACACGCTACCTAAAGAGAGTAAAAGGATAGCCGATCCATATCACTGTTCAAATATCCTGCACCCACATGCTGTAGCCAAATGCCAGAAATATTAACAAGATGTATGTGGCTCGTACGACGTTGCATATCGCTCAAACGGTTTCTTCTCTTGATCAAAATAATATAAGATAATATATTGCTCTAATCTTTGATACGAACCACAGCTTACATAACCCCCTATTTAATTTCCTTTTACAAATTGAATAGTCAGTAGAAATGTAATGGTAGCTGCATTTAAAATGAAGCGTGAAACGATGACAGACGCAAGGAAGGAAAAGAGCAAGTGGAATAAAGGAAGAAAATGGAAGGAAACGAGGAAGAGAGAAGTGAAGACATGAAAGGACACAAGTAGAAGAGGACGAAAATTGGAAAGGAGGAAAGAAGACATAACGCAAGAGAAAATAAAGATTGAAAATGTATAGAGGCAAGCAGGAAAGAAGGAAGGAAAGAAAAAGGCAATGTTTGGTTGTGTTCTTTTACTGCACATATGCGTTATGCAGTAGTTCAACGGTGCTTTGAAATCTGGCACAAGAAAAGAATGATAAAACTATAGAAGAAAGTTACCTTTTGTAGACTTTAGCTAGGGTGGTAAAATGGCGACGGCAATTGAGAGTCTTTAGGAAGTCAACATAACTTCAAAATTATCACTTACCTGTGTGTCCAACTCTGCCAGTTCTTCCAATTCTATGAACATACTCCTCAATATCAGTTGGCATATCAAAGTTGATCACATGCTTTACATTGGGAATATCAAGACCTCTTGCAGCAACCTATAGCATGAAATATTTCAATTGATTTCCGCAATTTATTTGATTTGAATCACATAAGAAATTCGGCCTATTTAATAGCTTTGAGTCTACATATAAGCCATAAACTGTTGTTAACACAGAGACTTCAAGTCATTTCACTACGTATATTGGTGAAGTTGTAAGCGGCTCTGGTTGGTGTTCAAAACACATCAGCAATTTTGCTTAGGATGCCTATCTGATTGGTTTATTTTGAAACGTTGCTGGGGTGTTCAATTACTCGGTTCTTATCCGAAGTTTCAAACTGTGAATAGGGTTTCAGAAAACAATATGCACAGTATGTTTGACAATTTTATCACTTTTCACAACAATTTTCAAATGTTAAGCAATTCTACCACCAGGTATTTGTTCTCTAATTTCTGTATAGAAACACGCATTATCTACTCTTATTACATAGCGCAGTTAACACCGTCATAGGCATTTACAAAGAAATATAATATAATGTAATGTGAAGTAGAATAAGGCGGTGCAAATTCGTGGATTTCATTGTTATTCTGCTTTAGTTGAAGTCAGTTTCCATCATGAACTAAGACAAGATGTTCACAACCAGGGACAGTTTGCCTCAATTTCAGAAGCAAATATCCAGTGACCCATTTTGCCGCCACTTCACCCTACTCTGTAAGGGATTGCGTTGAAATTCATAACACAAAAAGAATAACCACACAGCAGCTGACAATAGGGGGATACAGTAAAAAAGAAACATACGGCAGTAGCAACAAGGATGGGCGTTTGGCCACTTCTGAATGATGATAAAGCATGTTCTCTCTCGTATTGTGATTTGTCACCATGGATAGATGCTGCATTGTATTCTTCACGATACAAGTAGTCTTCAAGGGCATCAGCACCACGCTTTGTTTCCACAAATACCAAAGTCAAAGAGTCAGGACCTATTAATTGAAAGGAAATATTGTATAATCTCCACTACAAAGCGGCAAGAAGCTTTATACCAGTGCAATATTCATTAGCGAGGGCCCCCTGACTAAAAAAATCTGGAAATTTCCTGCGAAATCAGAGCCGTTTGAGGCATTTTGAATATGCACTCATATACCAGGTGATCAAAAACCCTGCTTTACACTTTATTTACCAGCTGTTAACAAAGTTAAGTGAGTGCAGCTTAGAACATTACGTAAATTTCTGCAAATCCTAGCCTGCGTGCATCCCCTACTGTTCCGTTGGGCATGACTACAATATATTACAACTGAATATTAAATATTGGTCTCAATTCCAGAATCAAATTGCAATTTTCAGGCGCAATTAATGTTAAGAGTTCCTTTGTTCTGTGGACTTTACAGCTTTTTATTGCCTTGGATGGTACCTCACATGATGTGTTCTTTTTCTTTGGCAACAGATAAACATTGACACATATTTTTGCAGGAGAAATAGTGATATTTGCAGTAATGGCTCAGATTGTTTCTTTTCTAATTAGCTCTAAGTTACTGTGGTTCACTGTTTGCTTCCAACTCCATTGATCAGCATCAGCAACAATATTTAAACAGCTGTATCATCATAGCAAACAGTTTCATGTTTCATTCAATAGTGTAAAAGAGCCAGGTTTTGTATGAATGAAATATAGTTTTGATGGACAATGCACAATGTTTGGCAGCTGCTCAGTTGAAAAATTTGAAGCTTCAGGGATCAATCCTTTTGCAAAGCATGCAAGAGCTGTGAATCACCAACATCAAAAATTTCATCAACAGTTTCAGGCTGTCACCCTGGAGCAGCCATTACTGTTGGTTATAAGCCAGTGACATTAAAGCAATAAATGCACACTGTCTCCATGTGACTCTTCACTGAAGTATGCATCCTCTTGGCGTAAGCTTCCCCGTGCAATGAATTTGGCAGCTCTAGGGCTGAAGTTTGAGAAGGGCTGTTGCTCGTAGTAGGTGTTGGTCCAGGGTTCACTGCACTCCTGCCAAGGGTAAAACAACAAAATGCAAACTTGAAACACAATGTATATGTTATTTGGCCTAATACCGGAATTCCTTGTAATTCTCCGTCTCATTTTTAAACACTGCTCCTCCATCCATCCGCTGCCTGTGGCGCCTGGTGTACTGCGTATGCCTATTCACAATTTGTGCAAGGAGTTAACGCATAATGGCCTAGGATGCTGCTAGCCCCACTGACAAGACACTTTCCCGTCTCTGAAACAGATCTAAACAGATCAGCTGCAGAACCACTTCTTTTAACAGATACAACATAACAAAAAGAAATCCTTTCATATTTGCAATAGGATATAAAGACAGATGTGATACCACAATCAGAGTGTATGAAATTCGAGTGTGTGAAATCCCATCATTCTTCTCGCCCTGAAACTCTAGCCCAGCAGCCAGGTAGCCAGTTTCCCAATACAAAATCGAATCTCGTCACAGGCATGCATGCAGTGATGCACGCAGAACCTATCTTCGAGTTCAATCAAAACGAAACAATCATCATAGTGTCGTTTAAGATTTGAATGTTGTTTACATCGAAAGCAATTAGAATCGGCCGATTGCATTTGAATAAGAAATGCACATTGCTGTTTCCAATCACAAACAGCTCCTCCGCGAAAGTCTACACCCTCGCAGCCTAGGTTTACAAAGATATCCAAATATCCAAATAAATAACCCATGATACGAGTAGTGTGTCAGATTTACGTGGCCGCTTCGCAGGCGCTTCGCAGGCGCTTCGCGCTGCTCTGCTGCAATTACTCATCTTTAACTTTTCCATCTATGAGCTTTTGTTAAGGGTCAATTAAAGTCATGTTTTCAATATTGAAAATAGAATCGTATCTTAATTGGATTTAGCTTTCTTTGCAAGGAACAATCCTTGAATATTCATATTCTTTGTGGTTTTTAGAGGGAAGGAATTCCTATTGTAAGCCTCTATCCTCCGCCCAACGGAAACAATGTTCGAATAAAACGGAAGCAAATAACGGAAGAAAAAACAGAAGAAATATTTGAATAGTCACCCAATCATGAAAATCAATTTTCAAATAATTTTCGAATTTATATGGTACGCTTCTTCCGCTTTGACTGTAGATTCATTTATTATTTATGAAATGCTGAGTAATTCAGAAAAAGGCCTTGAACTTATGAGAAATGCTCTAAAAGTTGCCCGTCTCTGAAATAGCAAGATATAACTATCAAATCTAACTTCACCATAAACAACCCTTATAGTTTGATTTTGCTATCACTTCAACTAAATGAAAATTTCAACATCAGTGAGTTAATCAAATTTTAGTGATATTTAAAACATTTCCAGTTATGAAAACACCAGTATTAAGCCTGTGAATACGCTCATATGCCTTTTGAAAATACCATTTTGGATACCCCCTGGAATACCCTTGGGAGAAACATAGCAAATCAGAATGGATGATATAGAACTGATTAAAATACACTTTTGCACTTTGCACAAAATGAAATAAAATACACCAAATACAAAATACAAAAACGTATAGGACGCGATCTGAATGCAAAAAAGCCTCATGCGGGATGAGAATATGCTTTTTCATGTCAGCCCCATCTCACCATGCTGCACTTTACCATATTACCTATGCTGTTAATTCAGATTTACAAAGCCTGATAGGTGGACGTTGATGAAACCGAAAAGCAGTTACATTATTAATACAATCTCACCTGAAGCATTGAGAAGATCAAGGAGGAATGATCGTTTGTCACTCTCTTCTACCCAGACAACCTTTTGGGTGATATTCTCACTGGTTGACCCAACACGACCAACTGCCAGAAAGATGTAGTTATCCAGGAAATCACGAGCAAGCATCTAAAATTAAAAACAATGAAATACAGGGTGGACTATAAAGAAACAACTCTAAGATCAAACAACTTTCTGAAAGAGATATTTTAATGAAATAGGCACTACTTTACATCAAATACGACACAAAGGACATTATTAGAATGAAGTCAACAGGTTAAAAACTTTATTAACAGAGAAGTAAGGTTTTTAAAAAAGATAGTCACTAAAATCATGTTTCATGCAATCGCTAGAAAACAACGATGCATCAAGAATCAATCTCAGGGTGTCTGCTGAAAGATACAGTAGGAATTATAAAATATAAGAATGTTGCAGTTAGTTGCAAAATTTTTCTTCAGCTATGTTTCCCACTTTATCAAAATTGCAGTACTGGCATTCTGTGATACTCTGCCACTCTCAGCATTTTCTGCAATTAATCATCTACCACTGTTTCTAAATAATACAGCATTATGTGATCTCCAAAAAAATTAAGACAAGTGATTGACAATTGCAACATATGGAAGCGTGTTCTATCAGAGGACTGCAGTGCTCAATGTGATGATGTTTTTTAAGTTTTGTAACAAACTGAAACACTCTGCAGATTATTTTGACACTGCAATAGAAGTGCTGAGTTGCTCTAGAATGCTGTTTATCCAAAAACCCTGTCCAGCAAATTAGGATGCCTCTCTCGTTCTACTAACAAAAATACACACCTGGATTTCCTTTGGGAATGTTGCACTGAACATGTGTGTCTCTCTCTTTCCTGATGGAGGCATGTCACATTTCTCGACAATTTCACGAATTTGTGGCTCAAATCCCATATCAAGCATACGATCTGCTTCATCAAGGACCAAAAACCTAATGACAAACGAGAAATTATCATTTTAAATAAGGTGATCATTCATGTGGTCGAAAAAGAATCTGAGTAATCTGCCGGGCGTTGGAAAAAAGTTAGGGCCTTTATCAAGCCATGATTTGGAGAAAAAACTCAGATTACGTTTATTTAAATCTTATAATGCAGAAGAAAATTAAATTAGTTTTGGAAATTCAGTTTTCTAAAATCAGCCATATATTTCCACAGTTACTGGCGATTTTGTCCTGAAACTCTTTCGTTCAAAACAAATCGATTATATGAAAAATTTAATAAATAGTACTCTAGGGAAATGAAATAAAGTTAACGATAGTTGTTCATTCCTTTGTTCCCCAACACAATACCTCCCTTGTTTCAATTGTTTTCATGGTCTAGAAGTTCACATGAGCATGGAATATGAATGCAATTGAAGGCCTACTTTAGAAATCTTTCGAAAAAGCTTTTTAATAAATCGCTCATAGCTATGAAATGAAAATACCAATTTCAACTAAATATATTTTCGTATTTACGTTATCCTTTCCCTATACAACAAATGCTTAAAGAATCAATTCAGGAATAAAAAGATAGTAATATAAATTTGGCAAACACCCCTTTTTGTCACTCACCCAGTACAGAACATAGGTAGACAATACTATGACAATAATATCGAAATTGGTGTTTTGGCAGGGAAACGCAGTTGCAAAACGAATAACAAGTGTTGCAACGATTATTATTTTAATTGCAATTTAACTCCAGTTGAATATACCGGGTGTCTCAGAAAAAAGTACCCCCTTTTGATAGGAAAAAGGAACAAAACGATAAGATATCGAGACTGTCCGATTGCACAGCTAAATTGGCCAATCTTCAACTTAAATGCACATACCTAGCATTTATAAATCGTCCACCAAACACTGGAGATACGAGCTTCCAAAGTCAAAATTTAAAGTGCACCTGAAACCAGAGGTTTTGAGAAAGGGCCTAACAATGATTTGATGTCATGAGCATTTTCCATAGGAATTTTTAACGTCTATTTTTTAGTGTTTGCTTTTAAAAAGAATCATAGACGCTTAGCCACTACCCTAATTAAACACATGAAAAAAAGTGGGGCGAGTTTAATAAACTCGTGCCACATCTCCGAAATAGGCGTGCATGTGCTCCTTTTTCTTCTTCTTTGATGCAAATAACTTTTCAATGGAATGTAAAAAACGATTTTTTCCCCAAAAGAAAAGCGATTGAAAGAACAATTGAAACATTTCAAAGTAGAATTCTTTTCAAAAATAGAAAATAAAAAGTTGAAAATTCCTTTGGTAAATGCCGATGAAATCAAAGCATGGCTAGGCCCTTTTCGAAAACCTCTGGTTTCAGGTACACTCTAAATTTTGACTTTGTAGGCTCGTATCTCCGAGGTTTTGTGGACGATTTACAAATGCAGGGTATGTGTATTTAAGTTGAAGATTAATAGATTTAGTTGTGCAGTCGAGAAGTCTTGACATTTTATCGTTTCGTTCCTTTTTCCAGTCAAAAGGGGGTAAATTTTTCTGAGACAACCGGTATGTTATGTCGTTATGATGTTGAGGCAAATCAATGTGAAGACACAATTCCAAGTTGGGACAAATCCGTGTAATAAATTAATGAATAAAGACTAGGCCATGTTAAACAATTATTGTTGATGTNTAGAATTCTTTTCAAAAATAGAAAATAAAAAGTTGAAAATTCCTTTGGTAAATGCCGATGAAATCAAAGCATGGCTAGGCCCTTTTCGAAAACCTCTGGTTTCAGGTACACTCTAAATTTTGACTTTGTAGGCTCGTATCTCCGAGGTTTTGTGGACGATTTACAAATGCAGGGTATGTGTATTTAAGTTGAAGATTAATAGATTTAGTTGTGCAGTCGAGAAGTCTTGACATTTTATCGTTTCGTTCCTTTTTCCAGTCAAAAGGGGGTAAATTTTTCTGAGACAACCGGTATGTTATGTCGTTATGATGTTGAGGCAAATCAATGTGAAGACACAATTCCAAGTTGGGACAAATCCGTGTAATAAATTAATGAATAAAGACTAGGCCATGTTAAACAATTATTGTTGATGTTTTGAAGCAATGCTGTGCTTCATCACGAGAAACCGAAGTTACACAAGCACGAGGCTAAATTTGTATCCACAAAGACAGTAAACTACCAAAAGTGCGTTTTTACAAACCCTACGTGAAAAGTAAATAATGGGGCAAGCCCGAAGGACAATACCTAAAACAGAGCTAAGGGAATAGAACATTGATGCGAGTTAAGTGATGGACGATCGCACAAAATAATTAATAATATCAAATATCTCAAAGCAGTTATGATAGAAATTCTAGAGTACATGAGCACATATTTCCTCTCCTTCCAATGCCCAAAAAAACATTCTCTTCCACACACAATGTTGCAAAATGACTACTAGCTAGATACTTGCAGCGTTTTGATAATTGATGGGATATCTATTAAACGTGTTAAATTGCTATCTTCAACGATCAATCTCATTTTCTGACCAGAGAATTTCGTAAATTGCACGATTTAATATTTAGAAGTTTGATGATGTGACACTAACAAGGACAATTAGATAAAATTATCGCTGCTTCATAACTTTGACATAAAGTAAATGAAATTTAACAGAAAAGTATGAGAAAAATATGCATTCTTGAGGTAGGACTCATAAATGAGAACAAAGGAAACAACAGAAACCTTCAAAATCCATCCACACAAAGCTATTGTACAAGAAATTAACAGCTTTCTTTCGAGCTCTGCCACAAAATCAAATGTGTGGCAAAATTCTTGTTTGATTCAGGTTTGATAGTTTCTGTAAGTATTAAAGTTCTCAATGGCATCACAATAACAAAAAGAAATCCATTAAAATCAACATACTTGATTGCCTCTAATCCGATTTTGCCTCTCTGGATCATATCAACAAGGCGACCAGGAGTTGCAACAAGGATATGACATCCACGGTCCAGCTCTCTCATCTGAGCACCAACATCAGCTCCGCCATAAACAACACATGGTCGCACCATAGAGCGGTAGGCAAACTAACAAGAAATTAAAACTTTCCTATCAATTCCTCTAATTTGCAATGGGGAAAATTTTCATAATAAATAAACATTTTTTCAGCAAAAATTACAGGGAGAGGCTATATGGCAAAAGATTTTCAGTAATATCAGTTTGTCTTCTTTCACAATTTACTATACACCCTATACATTTCACAATGAATGCATCTACTTTTTAACTACGAAATCGATCGACATCATGTTTCATTACATTTGTCTTGCCATCTTGAAAAGTTATGGGCATTGATGATAAATTTGTGTGAAGAATATTTTCAATTTTTATATCGCAGGGCAGACGTCTTCCTATTTACAACATTTAATTTAAAGGCAGTCCATGATTAGAGGAAGAAGAACAAATGATTCATTCTGTGGAAATAAAGCATGGAAATCATTGTCATTTTTCATGGCCATGAAAATAAAAATTAATTTCTGCCCATTCAATTTTCCCCAAATCTACAAGGCCTCATTGAAAGTATTCTGTGCCTGCGAGAAAACGGTTGGAAAATCGTTGGGGAAAAATGTGCCTGCAATCAAACCACTTTGAGTACAGTAAAGGTGCCAGCAACTAATGTGTCATGATATTTTGTGCCTGCGAGAGGTGCTTGTACACATTAATGAGACCTGAAATATATGTAAACAAATCTGTGAGGGGGCAGACTGCCTTTACACTGCGATGTCTTTAAACACAAAGCACTTGCGTGATTACGTTATTCTGATACTATTCTCTCAAAGAACAATAAAGAAAATGGGTCAGCGAAAACCTACCTTCCTTGCTTCGTCATAAATTTGTGAGGCAAGTTCTCTTGTTGGAGCAAGAATTAAACAAAATGGGAACTGTTTGCGTCTTCCAGGGCGACCACCAGCCTGAAATAAATTGCATGCTAAAGATTGAGTTTGACTTCTAAATTGACTGCAATGCAATGATTATTGAATATGACTGCAAAAACACAAGCTATTTCAACAACATTTTAACACAAAAATCATGCTGATAAAAAAGTTAGAATCTACTATTTTGAATACCTGTTACCTCTGAAACTTGCAACTTTTACTCAATTCAATCAAACACTCATTGTAAAAAAAGCAGTGTTTATCTTTTCTAGCGCCTTCGCAGCATTCTTGTTTCAGTGGGAAAAGTTTGTAAGTACAAGATGACTCGTAAGAAGGTCCCCTTGTTTAAAAATTATAGCAACGAAGGCATTTGATCTCTTTTAATCAAACAAAATTAGTCACTACCTACAAAACAGGGTCCTTTGATTTATTTGTGTTATTTTCTTGAGTTACCTCTGTATAGCGGAGAAGCAGGCTTTGAATAGGAGGATGGGTTAGACCAGGTAAAATGTAAAGGTAAAAAGCTGTAGGCATAAACAAGTTTCCCAGAAGAGAAGGAGCTCTATTTTATATGACAAAGACTGAGACATTCAGCATCAGCTCAGCTTGGCCTAAACATCATTCTATTAGAAATTCTATCAACAATAAGGTTTTGAAGGTTGGTATGTGTCTTTGTGAAACCCTGTCTGATTTCTAAATTGGTTTTGAAAAGCTGATCATCAGTGCTGAAGTAGCAATTATTTTTATCATAACAAAATAAGAGGAAGATAGACATCACTTACACCACCATATTGTTGGTCATAGGGTCCTTCTTCATAAATTCTGCTCATGATTGGAAGCAAGAATGCAGCTGTCTTTCCAGACCCTGATAAACAATAAAATGCAAGAATTAAATTTTACCTTATTGCTAGTGTTTGGAAAAATGTTCAAATTGCCTGTTTGTAAATCTAATTTAAAAAATACCAGGTGTCCCAACAAATGTATACAGATTTGGTCTAGCGATGAGAATTTAGCGTGAATCCTTCCTTCATAGTCAACTTGAACATAGATACCTTGTTGTTGATATTGGTGCTTTGACAGTTTAAATATTAATCTTCAAAGGACAAATTTGCCTTGACCTCTAAACCAGAGCTTTGGCATTTTGGCATAAGCAAATTCTTGAAGCACAGCGAATAAGTCAACACTAGATTTGACAAATTTGAAACAGGAGGAGAAAAGTAAAAAACTGCACAACAGATGCGTTAAAAAATATATAATTTATGTGACACTTATCATCAATCCAGCTCCAAAGTAAAATTCGTGAAATAAATTGTTCATCTTAAAAAGCTTACTTTGGAGCTTTGTTGATGATAAGTGTCACATAAATTGTATTTTTTTAACGCATCTATTGTGCAGTTTCTAATTTTTCTCCTCCTGTTTCAAATTTTTTTCCAAATCTATTGTTAACCTATTGGCTGTGCTTCAAGAATTTGCTTTGGCCAAAACGCCAAAGCTCTGGCTTGGAGGTTGAGGCAAATTTGTCCTTTGAAGATTAGTATTTCAATTCTCATAGCATTGATATCAACAAACGAAGTATCTATGATCAAGTTGACTATCGAGGTATCTTTTAAAAATGTTTTCGAATCGATTCACGCTAAATTCTCATCGCTAGGGTCAACCAAATCTGTATACTTTTTTGGGACACCCGGTAGACAAAATCTTTTTGGATGTTTAAATAAAATCTTTGCCAGTAACTGTTCTAACAATGATTCTAGCAATGTTCTAACAATCATAATGTCTAGGAAGTTTTTGTATATTTTTGAATTCTCTATGTTGCTCTATATACTAAGCATGATTGGCAATTGACCAGACTGCATTTTATAAAGAACTTCCGCATGCAGTTTTAAGAATAACAAAGGAAGAACAATGGAGTCGCTGTTTTAAAAAATAGCCAGGTGCGCATCTTCCATGCATATTTTGCAAACTTTCCAGTCTGGGCTCTTCATTTATTGTTTGTAAAGCCATATAAATACAACAGCATGGTCCCCAAATTATGCCCAGTAACTTCAGTAGCAAAAACAGCATGGAAGATAACCTTCAATCTTGGAATCCTAATTCACTTGAATCATAATTCAACTTTCTGAACCAGATTGTAAAGGTAGAGCCCCACCATTTGAGCATCATGACAAGGGGTCGCGGACTCGATTAGGTCTTCTCTACTTCTGTGATCCCAGCGCTTGGTGCTAAAACCGCAACTTCACCTTCACTAAACGCTGTCTTGAAGAGCACTGATGGCACCTTTAGAACCTTTAAAGTATATCTGCATAAACAACTGTAAGGGTTTCTTTTCTTGGTTTCTTGCTGTGAAATGGCTGTTACAAAAACCTTTGACAACTGTCTTCAAATTAGGCAATTTCTCAAAGAATATAAAACAATCTGTGTAGCACTTAGCAGCATTCTTTTTCTGGGGCTGTTAACAAATTCTTCAGAGTTTTGTCATAACAAAAGCATTCCGAAGGGTTTTTCTGTAGCATATTTAAGTGTCACGCATTTGCTTAAATTTGAAAAACCTTGAAGATTATGTATGTAGCACCTTATATATTTTTAGTGCATCACCACCGGATGTAGTGAAGCCATACAAATGTGCGAATGAAAATTTACCTGTCTGTGCACATGCCATCAAATCTCTTTTGTTTCTAATAATGCCAACAGAATACTTCTGAACAGGAGTTGGTTTGCTATAGCCACTATGCTAAAATTTGAAATTAAGTTGTGATGCATGTTATAACTTCAGTCACTGAAACTCTGAAATAACACAAAGATGGTAATGTCCATTACATCGTTTTCAGGTTGCTAAATATATATTCATTCCGAACCAAAGACAGCAATAAAATGGCTAATCATAGCTTTTGCAATCCATTTTCCTTTGAGCCTGAAGATGGGAGAAGTATCTCTCAAAACATCGCTCACATAAAACAAATCCAATTCAAGTTATGATAAATCTGTTCGTTCAATAACAAAAAACTACACTATGTACTGAATCACAATCTTCAAACATTTTAATTGCCCCCAAACTACATCCCACTTAATTATGGCTGACGCCCTCCATGGGCCTTGTTCTAGTCTTGAAGCAAAACTTTTAAACAGTTCAAAAGGTTGGTCTTGTGAGCAACAACAAGAGAAACAAACTGTTTGTGTATTTGTGTAAGGAAAAACTTCAGTGACTGCCAAAACCTGCTACTTTGTTTGGTAGAGAGGTATTTTCAGGGAAACATTCTTGTTTGGTCACAAAGAACCACTATACTTCATATGTATATAAAAAGCATAAGTCAGATATATTTGCCTTCAAATTACATACAATGCCTGCCAAAAGTCCTTGGAACACTTAGGCCATTCTTGGTAAAGACACAATTTTCCACATTTTAAATCCATAGCGATTAGTTGAAGCACCCCCTCCCCCCCAAACAATGTTGATTTGCAAGGTTATTGTCTTAGCATTCCATCAGAGTCATGAACTGCAGTGTCCTTCTCATTTTAGCGTCACAGAACAACATTGTTCTCAGGGGGAGAGGGGGAAATCGCAACTCAATACAAAATTAGCTAAGTTGTTCCGAGACTTTTGGCAGGCATTGTACATATTTATGTAAACTTGAGAATTGATTTATATATATGATATATCCATGTAGACTGACTAAATGAGTCTCAGTTTTCCACATTGAATTGAATGATGGTTATGGCTTTAAACTGAGACTCATGACAATACAGCTTCAAAATAGGGATTACTTAGGCCATTTGCAACAGATTTTGGGTGCGGCCAAACAGATCGCTACTTTCTTAATATGGCTAGACAATGTGCTATTCTTAGCGTTTGATTGGCTGATTAGATCAAAGTTTGACTTTTCGAAGCGGAGCGACGTTCAAAGCCATTTTGATTTTTTGTTTGACGTTCGGAGCTGGTAGAAAATTTGTCTTCAGATTTTTTGCAAGATTTCAGTCCCTGTTTAGAATCTGTATGGTTGCGAGTCCTTGTATGAATACAAGGATCACATTATCAGTCTAATACACATGTACAATAACTCTAAAGTAATACCTTGATGTTTTCCATGATGATTTCTCCCAGGGTACATTCCTCAAACTAAAAAAAGACAGAATATATATATATATATAATGTAAAATGTGATCTTTTTTCATAATGTAAAATGTGATATTTCCAAAGTACTGTTTTGGCATTTCCATTTCCATTTCATAATTTATTTTCTTACTTCACATTCTGATAACTTTATCCTTGATTTGTGATCCTCTATGCAAAAAATCTCAAGTAGATCTCAAGACGTAAAACATTATAAAATCTTCAACTAAAAAATCTCAATGGTTAATGGTATTTCAGTATACAGTAGTGAGAGCTGTTAAAAGTGACCTTTTAACAACATACCAAATGATAATTCAATGTTTTACTTGGCAGTGTAGTACACTAAAAAATATTTTACATGGATCTCTGTGGCAACCATCCATCTGTACATTAAATAAAAAACTCGCTTGCAAACTTTGTAAAGTAAAGGAAACAGTTTGCCTAAAATAGATATGGTTAAGAGTACTGATCCAGACAACCATGCATTTTCTCTCATTGCAGCTTCCGTAATCCTTTGAAAAAGACAAACCTATACACCATTTTATGCATTGTAGTCTGGAGAATCCGCTTTCTGGACAATTTTCAATCAAATTGGTTGTATGTTTTCTCTGTGAGATTTTCTATAAAATTCAGTGCAGTTACATTGAGTGTTAGATTGTACTTTCGGATAAATGAAGTGGCCTGTGGATCAGACAAAGACACCCCCACACACACACAATTGTTTCTTTGGGTATGCTTTGTTTATGCATGTGTCAAGATCACAAAACACAACAGGCTATTGGAGTTCTCTAAGTAGTTTCAACTCCATTAATTCACAATTGATAAAAAATTAGTAAATACTTACAGAGTTGATGTGCGGAGGACAGTCATTTCCTGAGGCTTCAACTGGGATATCTTCATACTTGTCAAAGTTGATTCCAGTTGGACGATTTCCAAAGAGTTCACTATAACACCAAAATATTGTTAAATTAAAATTATCAAAAGCCTCAAAGTTAAAAATTTTATCTGAGAATCATTAAAAAAGAGTATGTTGCAGTATTCTAACTTAGAACAGAAAGACAAATTGTAAGGTTTTTATGGTACTGAAAGGGTGTGATCAAACTGTTGCACTGTAGTGGAAAATTGCAGCATAGTTACCAAATCTTTAAATTCGCGTAAAAAGGTTCGTGTAAAATTCAGTGACCTATTTATTTGAATCGAGTGGCTTGAAAGAAACTTTAGCTACTTTGCTATAACTCTACCCTTAGACTTTTCAGAAATCCCAAATAGTTTCGAAATTACCGTGTATTTCATATTTCAACTCATTTGAGGATGTGACGGCATCAAATTTCTAAATCGCAAACCAGAAGAGTGAAAGACTCTTTCTTGATACCATATTGTAGACGTTCATAAACTATATGTTTTTCTGGAAAATTATTCGATGTCTCCTCAAAAAGTTTAGAAATAACGATGGTTTTAACTTTTTTTAAATTTTTTTTCTTGAATTCTTAAAAATAAGCAATGCACTCTAATTCTGAAAATATCGAAGACTTCTGAAAAAATCCAACGGTAGAATTATTACAAAGTAGCTAAAGTTTCTTTCAAGCCATTTCATTCAAAGAAATAGGTCACAGAATTTTACACCGACATTTTTAAAGATTTGGAACCTATGCTGAAGATTGCAGGACTTGCATAAGTCGTACTGAAAGAAAAGGAAAAACTGTTTCAACAGCTCCTCATTCATTATTCATGAGATGTGTATGACCTGGCTTGACCGGATATTTGTAAAAGGACCCAAGTGCAAGGAATTCAAAATCTTGACTTAACATCAAGATAAAAAATGACACCTGCCTGAACAAAAATGAACCAGCTACAGTATCCAGCTGTGAGCTGTTAGGAACAAGTCATCATTTCTTTTCTTGCAAGATGACGCCAGCAAGACCAGAAGATTTCATGCTCATTTACCTACATGCCTTGTTATAAGAAACTATCAAACTGCATGAAATTAACGTAAATTTTGAAAATGTGTGTTAATTTAAGTTGAATATATTTGGTTTAGTATTATTTGCATTCTTTATTAAGTGATATCTTTATTAAAAAGACGTTAACTTCATTTACATAGTTGAAGTACTAAAATCATGATTATACAGTAAAAGATTTTAACATCACTATCATTTGTTTCTGGATGTCTTCCAGCAGCATATTGCGTTGTTTAGTTCAAGCTTATTTTGGATCAAGTTGTCAAAATTGTGCTGTTAAATTCACTAAAAATGTTTTCCTCAGCACACTAGGGATGTACCGGATTTTTGGTTTTGCCGGATATCCGGTTCTGGCCGGAATTTCGAAGGTTTGGCCAGATTTTTGCTGGATTTTGTAAGTTTGCGTTAAACTCAAGAAAGACGTACAAGGTGTTCTAGAAAAGTTGGAAATCACCCAAATTTGAAAATAATACATAATACGCATTTGAATTTCAGATCTTTTTCCCAAAATCATCCTATGTTTGGTCAAATCTCATAGAATATTCCCAAAGCAATAATATATTTATCAAACATTGCGATAATATGAAGGAACAAAAATAACTTAAATCCAAAAATAGAATTCTTTTGACAGACATACTGTATGATGACCGTTAGAGAGAGGCACATAGAAAGATCCTAAATTTACAGAGACGAACATGATCAAAGCGTAGTTTCGCAAACAAAAATTTGATCAAAAGGAAAGTAAAATCCTACAACATTAATTTGCTCACACGTAAAAGTATTTATCTTACCAACTAACTAGGAAAATATCTAGTATGATCAACTTTCCGTAAAACCGTTATATTGACGAAAATGGGGGCATTCAGTATTAGATAGTGTAGTAGGATATTTCATCTCTCTATCGGATGGAAAACATTGTAAAGTCATTTCTCTTACGATTTGCGTAATAAAATCAATTCGCTAGGCCGAACACAACATTCCAACTATTCCATTATGAAATCCTCATTCTTTTGGGATTTTTCTCTCAAAAGTCTGCCAGCTCTACCGTTTTCAGAATGTGTATTATTATGGCAACTTCATCTCCAACCTCTCCAATCTCCGCCGTTTCAGAATGCGTATTCTTTTGGTAACTGAAATTTTCTCTGCAAAGATGCGAAGTGTACCTTTCTCATAAGATTTCTGGAAGTTCAGATACCCAAAAGAATGCACCCATGATTCAAAAATGTTACCTTATGGACCGATTTACAGTAATGATTTAAAAGGAATATAAACCTAAGGCTACAACAAGCTACAACGTTTGTTTGTTATTGAGATAAAAGATACGTCTAAATGCCAAGGCAAGTTGTTTAAACCGATTGAAAACTCTGTGGAACACTCTCCGCACACAACTAATGAATCTCCAGAACACAAAATTGTTACGATTGGTCTTGTCAATGAACAAATTAATGAAAGGTCTTTGTGTGCTAAAGAGTCCGGAATCCTGTTGAGTAACAGTCACAGAAAATCATCAGGTAAGATCTGAAACAAACTGCAAACTGATCTTACAATGATGAATGAATAGGGAGAGACCACCCTACCATTTGGTGGTTCTCTACTGCTTACATCAACATGAAATAATCCGGCCGGATTTTATCAATTTCGGCCGGATAATCCGCAGGGCTGGAAAATGCCCGGCAGCGCCGGCAAAATTTTTGATGAAAATGACTCGCAGGAAAATTTTTCATTATTTCGCAGGAAATTTTTGGCATATTCTCATCAGGAATGATAATATGGAATTTCTTTCCTGTTTCTATTTCTCATTTGCCACCTATATTTTCGTAATGCTTTTTGTTTGAATGTCGTCTTTACTAGCTATCGGATGACCCAATAAAATGTGAAACTTTTGAAAATCACCAATATTTGACTGTATAACCGATCTTTAAGTTTTCTTTTTGTGTAAACGTATTTTTTCTATAAGAAACTAAGAATTTGAGCCAGTACTGAAAGTTTTTTAAAAGTATCAGATTTTGAGTACTCAGGGTTTCTTACGAGTTCCATGACAATCTTCATGTTTGCTGACTGTGCCCTCGTGAACATTTCAAAACGAAGTTGTTTGAAGACTTTCGAATGTTTGGACATTACTCAAGCACCTTCTGAGTAATAAGATACAGAAAACAAATGAAAATGAAGTAAAAATAAGCTAAAGATTTCCTTGAATAAAATAAATAGTTGCTCACATACTTTCTTCCCGATCCTGGAGTTTCTCAACTTTTTAGCGATCTCAGAGTTTCGTTTCTTATAAAGAGTTACTTGTGAAAAAAATAAGTGTATTTGCATCAAAGACCAAATATATTCAATAGATAGCCATGGCATTTTATTCTCTTGTAAAAGACAAGACAAAATTACGGCATGAAAAAGCATGTTTTGGGCAATATTATTCTACAAAATATTGTATTTTTAGCCAAAGAGCTATTTCTTGCGATTTCATATGAAGTTTCATGTCTTACATAATATGAGAACTTCGTTAAGGAGATAGAAAACCAATTTATGTGGTATAGCGAGATAAAAATTCGATTTGATAACCATTTTATGCAGTGGCGTGGCCACGGGGAGGGATGGGGGGCATTCCCCCCCACTTCTGTCAAAAGATGGTCCTTGAGATTCGTTCAAAAACGAGGAGAAAGTAGCTGGGTATAGGTAGGGTAGGGTAAGAATTTTCCAAGAAATGCTGGAAAATGACTACGAGAGTCATTCTAAACCAAAGTAAAGGTTTGCATTTTAAAAATTTTCCCAGACGTACTATCACAGAATTCTTAAGGCTTCCATTTCGGGGTCAAGCAAACATTGGATTGCGAGAAACGTTCTACGACAAAGTATAAGGTCTTTGCACAAAAATTTTCCCAAAGATGGTGATTCTTAGATAACTGTTACAAAATTGTCAAAGTTTCCAATTGGTAAAGATGGGATGGAGATAGGGATTCTAAGCCAAAGAAAATGATGTTAAAATAAAAAATTTTCCTGGGGATGCTAACTTTTAAACAAATTTCACAAAATGGTCAAAAATTCTATATTAATATCGGCAAACATGGAATCGAGAGAAGCGTTCTAAACCAAAGTAGAGGGCGTGTCCTCAAACAAATTTCCTGGGGGCTTCGCCCCCAGACCCCCGCATTTTATTACCCCCCCAGCTAATTTGTTCTGGCCACGCCGCTTATTTTATGTGATTTCAACGCCATTTTTAGACTTTGGAATATGTCCAAAATTTATTTGGTCCTTGTCACAAATGTGCATAAAGAAGTTTTCAAGATAAATAATATATTCAAATTTTGCTGATTTTTCAAAAAGTTTCACTTTATTGGGTCACCCAGTATTACTATTAAAACACCCCTGCACTTCCTAGTTAATCAGTCTGATAAGCTGTTTTTCAATTAGGAATGTAATTATTACGTTAGAATTGTTAAAAGGTACATGGAAAGCTATTACTTTGTTAGTATGAAAGTTAATTTTGGATCGAATTTAGGGATGATAGAAGAAATGTTATATGTGCATCTTATAAATCCTATTTGCAGGAAATGTTGGCTAGGTTTCGCAGGAAATCTTAATTTTTGATTTTTGCTGCCAGGAAGAAAAACCATTTTTCTAGCCCTGATAATCCGGTTCCGGCCGGATTCTGAAAACCCTGATCCGGTACATCTCTAAGCACAACACTATTTTAGTTTTTCGCATTAACTTCCATTCATGGGTCTTCCTTGCCTTTTGTGTTAACTTCCATAAATTTTAGGTCTTTTGTTATTCACATTAAGTTAAGTTGTGTACATTTAATGTTATGTACGTTAATTTCTACTCAAGTTAGACCCCATTCACACTGCTCTGTATTCATATGAAAACGGATAAAAAATGATCCATTTTGGCCTTGCGTTCACACTACTCTGCCCTGAAAATGGAGACTTTAGAAAAAACACTTTGAAAACGGATACTGTTGAAAACGGAGACTTTTGGAAAAGCAAAAACAAAGAGTGAACATAGAAATGCGACAATTTAAACTTTTGGAAAACACTGGTAACTACTGGGTGTCCCAAAAAAAAGTATACAGATTTGGTCAACCCTAACGATCAGAATTTAGCATGAATCAATCGGAAATCATTTTTAAAACATTACTCGATAGCTAACTTGAACATAGATACCTTGTTTGTTGACATTTGGTGCTTTAAGAGTAGAGATATAAATCTTCAAAGGACTAATTTGCCTCCACCTCCAAACCAGAGCTTTAGCGTTTTGGCCTAAGCAATATCCACGATTTGTTTCACTTAAAATGAATAAAGTTTACTTCAGAGCTCCCTTGATGATAAGTGTCACGTAAATTATATTTTGTGAAACGCATTTGTTGTGCAGTCTTAATTTTTCTCCTCCTGGTTCAAATTTTGTCAAGTCTATTGTTGACTTATTCGCTGTGCTTTAAGAATTTGCTTAGGCCAAAACGCTGGTTTGGAGATCAAGGAATTTCTAAAAAAATGATCATTAGAGTTACATATTTGAAAAAGCTTTGAAGTCTAATGTCTCGTTCAATTCCTATCCTGACCATCCCCCTGGGACACCCCCGGGTAATTGCACAAAAATATTCCTGCCCCCCGGGCATTTAACTGTCAATTTTCCCCGGCCTGGGGCATTAGACAACACCAGGACCTCTAACATTATACAGTTACTGGGAATATGTCATGTTCTCAATGCCCAGCCCCTGGGTATTCACCAAAAACACCCCCCTGGGCATTTGCGCAATCAATTTTTGTTGACCCCCGGGCTGCCCAGGGAGGGGGGATGGTCAGAGCAGGAATTCAACGAGACATAACACTCTAAACAAATGACAAACCTTTCAACTCTTTCATTTCTTGGACCAAGCTTTGACCAATCTGCATTCCCCCCTAAAATGGACAAAAATTGAAATGAAGGGATTTTAAGAAGAGGGTCAGCTATTGAAAATATGTTTATATCTAACATCAAAGCACCCAAGGCCAAAGCTAAATAAACAGTTGGACTGCATTTGTGCAGAGTGGTTTGTGTGAACAATTTTAATTTGGTCAAACTTAATACGCAATCTTCTGCTTGGGGGGCAAGACACCCCCCCTAATGCACAATGTTAAAAAGCATGTCATGTCAACACATTCTGCTTATAAGGCATTTTCTATGGAAGTTGAAAGGAATACCAATGCCACACAATGCTTGCTCATTTGGTCAGGAATTTTAATATTCACCACAGATGAGCAATTTAAAAATAACACAATTATTTTAATGAGAACAAAATAAGTCTCAAGGCACTATATACCTCCATTGTAGACAGGTCTGTCACTTTCTCCTTGGCCACCATAGCCTTGTGAGTTATAACCACCAGATCCCTTGTTGTAGCCCCTGTTCCAGTTAGAACCACCACCTCCATAACCGCCACCTCGTCCTCCTGAACGGTAGTTATCTTGCCTACCACCGTATCCACCAAATCCTCTGCTAGGCGGCCCACCAGAGAAGTCTGCCAAACAAGATACATAAAGTCATTTCATGAATATACAGGATGAGTAAAACAATTTGCACAATGGCATTGTTTCATAAACATTTGCGGAGTCAGTGAATTTTTTTGGCCAATTATTTCTGAGATTTAGGACAGGAAATTCTTAAACCTCAGCTGGTTTGCGTAGAGAACTCTGGCATATTTTGTGGTTGAGTGGAACGGGGTTTCACAAAAGGTGCTAGCAATATTGTTGCCGCTCTGGATTATTGGTGGAAGAATTGTCTGCAGTTTTTCATTGAACTTTTCTAAAGTTCTCCCCATGATTATGTTTCAGAATTGCATCAAAAATAAACTACTGTCCAATAATCACAGCCCGGCAGTCTCTTTTCCTTGGGGAGAGCAGACAAAGCTATCGTTTAAAACAATTAGGGTGGTTCATCGCTTCAACATTCTGCTTTCTCTATTTGTCAAACTACTCCCTATTTAATTGATCAAATTTTCCGAATATCAACTGGATGTAGAGAGATCTAGATGACAATAATATCAGGATATACTCAAAAACAATGATGGCTTTGTACTTAGGTTCGTTTTCACCAGAGCATGATTTAGATTTAGAAATCTAACTCATACTCTCATGAGGACAAAGGTCAGAAAGGCATCAGTGTGTTTGAACATACAGTACATCATTCTAAAGTATATATATAAAGTTTTTAGTTGTATATTTGCGGCAAAGCCGCACAACTATTTGAGGTGAATAAAAAACTTGCAATATCTATCGGTCGATCTGTCGAACGAAATAAATAATGTAATCTTGATTTCATGTTTCAAAATGAGGTTTCCGTCAATGCTGCAAGGCTATTGTGGGGGTGAAATGTAAATCTTTGTAAACAACGTATTGTGATCACACAATCATGAAACGTTAAAGGCCTAAAACCTTAATCTCTCTCTTGTTTTGTGGAGTGTGTAGGTGTCTGATTTCAGTTGTGGTCACAATACAACTTTCCATGGGTGATTGAATGTTCAATTCAAAGTGAACAAAGAATTGCAATGCCAACATAACCACAAAGGCATGTTACTATTTGTTGTTTCATACTTTGCTTCAGTTTGTTTCTCATGCCCAAAACGCTGCACTCACTAACTATTATTTCTAGTTTACCAAGTTTTAGATGGCCAGTGGACACGGTTACAAACAACTTCTTTCTGCAGCAACGATTGTAAGAAAATCAATTTTTAATTGAATGTTAGATTTCGAGATAGAGAAGCGCCTGCACAATGTGCAAAGAAAATGATAACAAGTGCTAAACTACATACCTCCTCTATAAGAGTTAGGAGGTGGCCCTCCGTGTGGTGGTTGAAAATTGTCACTTCTCCTCTCACCTCCCGCTCTCAAATGAGGAGGAACGTATTTTCCACCTGGAAAAAATTCAATTTTGACATTACAGTAAAGGAAGCAGATGAAGGTCCCACCTCCATTTCAATGAACTTTTATTTTCTAACTCTACAGGGTGTCCCAACAAAATTGTGCCCCGTTTACCTGAAGATTGTGACGAAATGGAAAAAGATTCTTGCTAAATTGTTGGATGATCTTGCTCTTCAGATGTTGAATTAAAGTTTGCTATTTCATAGCTCTCGCAAAAATGTCAATGAACTCCTTGATGATTATTTGGATTTGTGCGAGAGTTATGGCACAGGTTACAGCGTATGGTTGTAGAATTCACATAAATAACTGTTATATACAACCTTCGTTCTCTTTCTTGTCGTTTCTCTCTCTGTTATGATGCTCCTCGTGTCTCCCACTCGCTCCACCAAAATACTAGGCCCATCAGTCGACCCAATCCCCAACAAACGGAAAGGTAAAAAAGATAAAGTTCGGCTGGTTCTCACCTACGGTGGAGGCCACATCGAACTTTTCCTGTCCAGCTTGCGGCTCGTGAGCATCCAACCCTTAAACAGAACCCACCAATACACGGCTCAAGGACCACTTTCCATCTTACAAAAGCCAAATCATTACCAAGCTGCAAGCATAACATAAATCAGCCACTTTTCCTACGGCTACTCAGCCAACCCTTGGATCTCCAGACCATGGGGGCAAAGCAAGGGTCCACGTGATGATGTAATCCAACTACTGCACTTGCGCATTTGCGCATTTTCATCGGTACGCAAGCGCAGTAGTTGGATTACATCATCACATGGACCCTTGCTTTGCCTCCATGGTCTGGAGATCCAAGGGTTGGCTGAGTAGCCGTAGGAAAAGTGGCTGATTTATGTTATGCTTGCAGCTTGGTAATGATTTGGCTTTTGTAAGATGGAAAGGGGTCCTTGAGCCGTGTATTGGTGGGTTCTGTTTAAGGGTTGGATGCTCACGAGCCGCAAGCTGGACAGGAAAAGTTCGATGTGGCCTCCACCGTAGGTGAGAACCAGCCGAACTTTATCTTTTTTACCTTTCCGTTTGTTGGGGATTGGGTCGACTGATGGGCCTAGTATTTTGGTGGAGCGAGTGGGAGACACGAGGAGCATCATAACAGAGAGAGAAACGACAAGAAAGAGAATGAAGGTTGTATATAACAGTTATTTATGTGAATTCTACAACCATACGCTGTAACCTGTGCCATAACTCTCGCACAAATCCAAATAATCATCAAGGAGTTCATTGACATTTTTGCGAGAGCTATGAAATAGCAAACTTTAATTCAACATCTGAAGAGCAAGATCATCCAACAATTTAGCAAGAATCTTTTTCTATTTCGTCACAATCTTCAGGTGAACGGGGCACAATTTTTTTGGGACACCATGTATATACAATTTGAAAAAGGAAGTTCAAATAGAGGGATTGCTAATAACTTTCCTCAAGGGAAATGCATTTAGAATAATAATTTGGGAGAGAAAAAGGAAAAGTCAGTATCATACTGTACCTTGATGTGAAAATGGGCTGTCTCCCTGAGGCGGGCCCCTTTGGATGTTCAAGTCCAGACCAGCAACCTAAGAAAAACCAATCTCAGTTCAGTTCAGATGATTTACATTCTCTTTACAATTTATGATTCTAGCAATACAAACAAATAACTAAACTAAACAGCTTCAAAATCTCAAATTAGCCTAATCCTAGGCATCTGCTCAGATTGATTATTAGCAGAGGCAGTGACCAGGGGGGGGGGGGGGGGGGGGAGGACATATCTTGATGACATGCTATACACTTTGGTTGTTAACGAAGAATGCCACCAAAATGCCTCAGCTTACCCCTTGTCCTCCCCCAATTTGGAAAATTTAAGAGTTATTCTCCCCATTTTTTCTAGCCTTGCGCTGCCAACGATGGTCATATCAATGAATCAAAAACTGCGCTATAAGAAGTTTCACAGATACAGAATCAGCTGCACTCAATCAAAAATATTGCATCCACTTCAGGACATGTTCCAAGCTAGATCTGCTGGGGATCTATTATCTGGTAATCTATTCTCAATTTAGCATGAATCCATAATCCATTTGCTGTTTTGATTAAAATTTGTTGATAGCAAACCAGGGCACTAAATGTATTACAAGAGCATTTTGGTTTATTTTGGGCTGCAACGACATCCCCCGACAACCGCTCAACATTGATTCATGCTCAAACTGTTTAAAAACAAGAACAGTAAATTTCATGCAAAAAGGAGTTTCTAAGAAAGACAAGCAAACCCTCTTTCCAGCTCTAGTTAGAGTACCGTAAGTGTACAAGCCAGGGGGCTGGGTGACAGCACCACAACTTTGGAAGAATTTACAAAAAATAACCCCTTTCTGGGCAAAAATCAACCCTAAGTTGAGGAAAATTTTGGTAAACAACGGACTTTCTATCAGGCAGCCCTCCAAATTACATTTTCCTGTATGCTTGTGTGGAGTACAAACAAAAACATTGTAAAGCTCATGAGACATGTACACTCTCTGAAAATCTGTAAACTTAAAATCAGATTTATAGAATTTACGACATCTTCTTGTAAAAATATGGGTCATAGTTGAGCTTATAGGAAAATTGAATTCAATAAAATTGAATTCAATAAAGTTGAGTAACCAAAGTAGTGATGGATGAGATGGAGACAAAGCAAGAAATCACGTCACAAAGTCTACCCCTCATATGTTTTGGCAGAAATAGACATTAGTAGGGTATGCAGGGGGTGAAAATGGGCAGGCTATGGTAAAATTGATGGTTTTGATGGTAGGAAAACAGTTGATATCAAACCGTTAAATCGACATTCACAACATAAAGGAGGGTAGTTCAAACAATTGTAGCTAGAGAAAATATGTGACTACCAATTTTTACGAAATCTATTCACAAAAGGAGACCTTAACATCCTGAGAAATTTAGCAAACGATTGTGATGGATGGAAAAACATCACTAAATCAATTTTGTAGTATCGCGCAAGGTAAATACTGAAACAGTTGCAAGCCGAATGCGCAGTGAGAGAGAGATTGACCCTCTTACCCACTTTACCCCAAGCTTACCATTTTACGGCTAGTGTAAAATGCAGGTCATATTTTGCAGGTCATCGTGGCAGGTCACCATTAGGGCCAAGGGCTCATAGGCTGAACAAAGAAATTATTTTGTGTTCAGGATATGAGAGGTTGTACCATCGTAATAAAGTGTGGAAATGTATTTGTCGGCACTGGACAAAGGGTTGTTATAAGGGTGTTATAATTTTCCCACAGGACCGTCTGTTGTCCTGGATGGTCCTGTGGGTTGGGGTATGCCTCTAGACATACAGTATGCTCATTCTCTGTTTTGTAATGTATCCTCTATTTAATAAATTCAGTGTACTGCATGCCTGTACGAAACAGTACTGCTAAGCTTAGCAGAAATATGGCTATACTTTAGAAAAATTAAAAATTGCATCAGATAAGTTTCAAAAAGTATAATTCACGTGACGCTTATCACCAAGGGAGCTCCGAAGTAAACTTCATTGACTTTAATATCAACAATCTATTTCACCAAGTTTACTTTGGAGCTCCCTTGATGATAAGTGTCACATACATTATATTTTGTATATTTTAATTTATATTTATATATTTTAAATCAGCAAATGGACAAAAATGTTTTTCTTTCCGAGGAGCTAAGCTGTGGAATAGCCTTCCAGCTGAGTCAAAGAAGGCATCCTCCCTTAATAGTTTTAAAAATTCTATTAAGGGTTGAATTTTCCTTTCACTGTAGATACAGGCCTTTTCGTTTTACGAGGGCGATCGCCCTCGCCAGCGCCCTTGCAAAATTGTTTACGCGGGCTATCGACCGCCCTTGCGAGAAGGTATTTCGCCCCCGAAGATCAAAAACGATTTCGTAAAAATGACTTAGGAAACGAAACCCTTTTGATTTAAAATTGTTCGTTCAATGACAATCGCGCTTCGAGTTCTTTACGAAAGAAAACCGTTGTGAAGGCTACCCACTGGCCTGGTGAAGCAAACAAGATGCAAAAGGAACCCAAACAAAACTTTACATATTATTGAATTTATCTTAGCAAACTGAATTTAACAAGAATTACAGAGATACAGAAGAAGTACTGGTCCTTAATAATCATTGCAATTTCCTTATTTGTTGTGTTTACAGACATCCTAGTTCAGCTATTGATAACCTTACATCTCATTTTCAGAATCTTCTCTCCAAAATATCATCAAACAAACTGGTTTTTATAATGGGTGATTTCAATGTCAATCTTTTAGATTATGCTTCCCATACACCAACAAGTGACTTTGTCAACAATCTTTTCTCACACAGCCTCCTTCCTTGCATTCATCATCCAACTAGAGTTTCTGAACATAGAGCATCAGTTATTGATAACATATACACTAATGCTACCAATGCCAATATTACAAGTGGTAATATTGTAATGCAAATTACTGACCATTTTCCCCAGTTTTTGATTTTGAAAAATACTCATGTTAGTCATAATAAATCTGAATCATTCAAATATGATTATTCTAAATTTAAAGAAGACAAATTTCTTGATGACTTCAATCAGATTGACTTTAGTTATTTAGAAAACAGTGATTTGGATGTCAACAATAAATTTGATAGATTTTTGAAAGATCTTAATACTTTGACAAATAAGCATGCTCCAATTAAAAGACGGAGTAGAAAGGAAATGAAACTCAAAGATAAACCATGGATAAATAATAGAATATTGAAGATGATGAGATTACGTGACAGAATTTTGCAGAAATTGAAAAAACAGCAGACTCCTGATAACCTCAGGTTGTATAAGAAGTTTAGAAACCGTGTGTCCTGTGAACTAAAAGAAAGTAAAGCAAGGCATTTCCATACTTATTTTGCTACCAATAGTCAAAATATGAAAAAATTGTGGTCAGGTATCAAGACAATTATTTCTCATAAGTCTTCCACTTCTTCTTCAATTAACAAAATCAAAGGCAAAGATGGAAATGTAACATCAGATCCTTCTAAAATATCAAATATTTTTAATGATTTTTATGTCAATGTTGCTGATGGTATAACAAAGACAATCCCAATGACTCCAAAGTCTCCTCTTGACTATTTATCAAATAGAACTTCTAATTCACTTTTCCTTACTCCAGTTACTTTGATAGAAGTTAATGATCTAATCAATATTTTAAATCCTTCCAAATCTGTAGGTCCTAATAGCATACCAATAAAATTACTTAAAATTATTGGATGCTCTGTTTCCCCACTTCTTGCTCTTCTTGTGAATCAGTCTTTCCAGTCTGGTATTTTCCCTGATAAACTTAAGATTGCCAAGGTGATATCTCTATTTAAAAAAGGAAATCCTGAGCTACCATCAAACTATAGGCCAATTTCTCTTTTACCCATCTTCAGCAAGATATTTGAGAAGCTAATGTACAGACGACTTTATAGATTCCTNGTTTTCGAAATGTTTGCACATTTTCTTCCATTTTTCAACACGCCTACCTTCTTTTTCATCAAAGTTCCTTGTTTAACTAGCGTTGTAAAAAATCAGGGAGCAACAATAAAATGAACAATACTCACAATAATCTTACTTTGCTATGAAAACTTTCTCCGATTTAACTTTCTGTAGCCCTTCTCTAGAGCAAGCCTACTAGGAGTTTGCGTAAAGTTTTCCTACAAACTTTTAAAAGAGGTTTGGTTGTTTTGTTTCAGGGGCTTATATTCTCTACTCTAATCCCCTTCTATAATCCGTTAATGACTTTCCTGGAATCTGTATTTATCTTGAATGGAGCTTCATACTTGATCAAATGGGACAACAGCAAAGCGATTGGCCTAACTGATTTGACCTTTCTCTAACTTGAAGGGTAAAGGAACAGAGGAAGGAGGAAGAATATTGCAAACCAAATGAAATAAAATCTTTTCGCTATTAGTCTGTCCCTGTGAGCAGACTCTCTTCTCAGCCTTTGCTGAAGGGCAACCCTCCTTAAATGAATTAAAATAAATAAAAATAAAAAAATTATATTTTATAAAACGCATCTGCTGTGCAGTTTTTTATTTTTCTCCTCCTGTTTGAAATGTTTTCAAGGCTAATGTTGACTTATTCACTGTGCTTCAAGAATTTGCTTAGGCCAAACGCCAAAGCTCTGGTTTGGAGGTCGAGGCAAATTTGTCTTTTGAAGATTAATATTTCAACTCTCAAAGCATCAATATCAACAAAAAAGGTATCTATGTTCAAGTTGACTATCAAGGTATGTTTTTAAAATGATTTCGGATTGATTCCCGATAAATTCTCATCCCTAGTGTCGACCAAATCTGTATACTTTATTTTGGGACGCACGGCATACACAGATGAATTTCAAATTAAAACTTTTTGCGAAAGTTTCCAATTTAAGCCCATGGTAACGGTATCAACAAGTGTTAGTAACGCGTATTTCGATGTTCCAGCTATTTTCGCAACTTCCTATCATAAAATTACATGTTTTAAGTTCAAAATCAATATTTTTCACTTTCGTCTGATACCGGTCACACCGTATCATTAGATACGATTGTCTTATTTATTCTCTTTCAAACTTTATTTGACGTTAAAATAATTTTGCCGATGTTGTACAAAGTGTTCGAAGACCAAGAGACGAGCAGAGCAAGAATTGGAAAAGGAAGATTGTTCTTGAAACGTTGGTGTCATTGATTTTATTCTCATTGCTGTACAAATTTAGTAGAAAATGATTATGGATTATTGTATTTGCAGGCAAACTCAATGTTTCTCAAATTAAAGTGTTAATACAAGTACTTACCACATCTGTGAAGTGAAAACGAAAATATTTCCCCCTTCCGTGGATGCGCACTTTTTCGACAAAGATGTGCAGTTTTCTCATTTTTCAGGATGGAAAGCTGCGCATCGTTTTTTCACTTACAAAATTTTGGAAGCAGCAATAAACCTTAAGTTGTATGCTGCTTCCATACAACCTTAGGGGCCCTAAGTGACTGCATCAATCTTTTGTTGAAAACCCAAATTATGGGGGGGGGGCAAGGCAAGGGAACATTTTTGAAAAATGCACAAATTCCCCCATTTGAATAAATTTGCATTCTTAGATCCATTTATTAACCAGAGCATTTCGAAACTTATAAAAAAGGCTGAATTGAATAGGGCATTTTGAGGTTAAAATAGGCTACTTTCAAAATCTTGGGAGGCACGTCCCGGCTCCTATAAAAGTATATAACTAAGCTAAGAGGGACTCAAAGCATCGACAGCGGCTGAACAATCTCATTTTACAGTGTGAGAAAAAAACCATTTGATTTCTTTTTATCAATCAGCACCTGTACGAGTTCAGCTATCAGCGTTAAGTTGAAGTACTATGCACATTTATTTACTGTTGATTTATGTCCTTAGGCCGTCATCTATCTCCGCGTAAAAACTGTCCCCGAGGAGAGAACGTCCTCTTGTTCTCGTTGCGTTGTCCCATTTCGGCCTCGCGCGACAAAAAGTGTCATTCAAATATAACAAACTTTTTGCTCAAATACAAGAGATTTGGAGAAATCGTACTTGTTCCATATCAAACTGGGAAACCATTAGTAGTAGTCTAGTGACGGAATGACGGAACAATGGACGACGGCATGCGAAAGAATCACAGATGAATCAGAACGTGTCTTCAACAAATTTACAAATCGTAGTCGGCCTACCTGCTGCTCTAGACTTCGAACATCTCGATGGATTGCATGGCTCATAACTGTACTAATCGGTGGTGATGTCCACTAAAAACTCCTCTAAATTGCTAAAGAGAGTCTTAACTTCTTTTTGACTTGTTGTGGGTGCAGTAAAGGCTGAGAATATTGAGAGATCCTTGAATTTATCTAGCTTGAAAATGAGTCGGCAGACATTAGCCTGTGGCAACACAGGAAAGAACTTTGCAGGCCTGACTTCAATCAATAACCTCGTTTCCGTTTCTTCATTGAGAGGAAGCCGGGCTATCCCTCGATGTATCAGGAACGAAATGTAACATAGGTGGTTGTACATGGTAGTGTAATATAACATAGGTGGTTCAGTGCAATATAACATAGGTGGTTGTGCATGGTAGTGCATAGCAGATGGATTTCGTTCCCACAAGTGGTAGCGCCATGGTAGTGCATGACAGCAGGATTTCGTTCCCACAAGTGGTAGTGCAATGGTAGTGCATGACAGCAGGATTTCGTTCCCACAAGTGGTAATGCCATGGTAGTGCATGGCAGCAGGATTTCGTTCCCACAAGTGGTAATGCCATGGTAGTGCATGGCAGCAGGATTTCGTTCCCACAAGTGGTAATGCCATGGTAGTGCAAGGCAGCAGGATTTCGTTAGGGTGGAGAGTGTGGAGAGTGTGGAGAGTGTGGAGAGTGCGGAGAGCGTGGAGAGCGCGGAGAGCGTGGAGAGTGTGGAGAGTGTGGAGANCAAACTGGGAAACCATTAGTAGTAGTCTAGTGACGGAATGACGGAACAATGGACGACGGCATGCGAAAGAATCACAGATGAATCAGAACGTGTCTTCAACAAATTTACAAATCGTAGTCGGCCTACCTGCTGCTCTAGACTTCGAACATCTCGATGGATTGCATGGCTCATAACTGTACTAATCGGTGGTGATGTCCACTAAAAACTCCTCTAAATTGCTAAAGAGAGTCTTAACTTCTTTTTGACTTGTTGTGGGTGCAGTAAAGGCTGAGAATATTGAGAGATCCTTGAATTTATCTAGCTTGAAAATGAGTCGGCAGACATTAGCCTGTGGCAACACAGGAAAGAACTTTGCAGGCCTGACTTCAATCAATAACCTCGTTTCCGTTTCTTCATTGAGAGGAAGCCGATCACTAGTTCCCAGTCTTCCTATAACTTTGGTCGCACCAGTTCGCACTTCGCCCTGGAGTCAGGCGCGGATCTAGAGGGGGCCGGGGGGCCATGGCCTCCCCAAAGGCAAAGAGTTATCTTCAAAACCATTTGGCATTTTTATGAATAAACGGATACGTTTCAAACCTCCATTTCCAAACGTGGCCATGGCACAACTGTAAGTCTAACAAGCTTACAAACTAATGTACAATTGACAAAAACGTCTGAAAAAGATACGAAACTGAATGAAAATCTCAATGCGTAGAGATCGAGATCGAAAATCACTTACTATCACAGTATCCGAGTCATAGCGAATTTAGCTCTTGACGATAATTTATAGCAGATTTCGCTTTTTTAATGATGGTAACAACTTATGTCTTCTGTTATGACAGTTATAAAGTGTCAGTCAAAGTATTTTAACCAAGGAGAACAGGGTTTAGAATACTAGTGAAACTTGTAAAAAGTAACTACTGAGTCAAGAGAGCTTTAATAAATTAATGGTGGCTCCAGTTTGGGGGGAGTTTGGGAACCACGGAACTTACTGTTAGAAATTTCATATAACTTTCAAATGCCTTTGAATTTGACATACAAAGTGTTCCAAAACTTACTCTACATTTGATTAAATATAAAAAAAATAACCATAATGAACGGGCTTCGAACCCTTTCCTTAAGAACCATAAATTATTTTAGACACAACAATCTTGCAAACAGCTAAATTTTCTCGGAGTTACGAGTTTTTGAAGTTCAAGTTTGTGAGAAAGCTGTAGCTAGAGGCATCTCGATAGCTTTGATAATGAAAATAGTATGGGGCAATTATATGTTTCGTTCTAGTTTATTTCAGCGCAAACCAAATGGGATTTGGAAAGGATTGTTGATAGCGTAACGTCTTCTAAAATCAATGCTTTAGGGAATTTTGTTGAGCAAAGTTTAAAAATGACGTTAGTTAAGTTTTGACTCGATATCTTTTGGATACTCATTTATCAGCGAATTTTGAAAATTGTTACTGGAAAATTACATTCGAAGTCCTATTTGGTTAGCTCCGATATCAACCAGAGGTAAGACATTAGATAATCTTCTTTTACCTCGATTTTAGAGCTTTGCAAATCACTTAGGGGTATCTGGTCTCAGCTGTCATACAAATATGATCTTTAAAAGCTCGCAGGTCTTAGGGACAGGACAGGCTTATGCCACCAAGGAGCAAGCTCATTTTATTGTTATTTTTCAATTTTTAATCAAACGTGGAACAATATTATTTGGACACTCTGAGTATAACTCGATTTTGTGGCAAATTTTTTACTTCTAAGGTGGTGGAGCTTTCTTCAGCCATAAACATTCTCTAGCTGATGCTTGTGATAATTATTTTATGGTCTCTCATTTTCCAATTGATATCCCTTTAGAATTGTACAAAAGGTGCAAGTTTGTATTTCAGGAAAATTAATTACTAGATGATGAGCAAAGCGATCAAAAATAAAGCAGCAAGGGCGTTGCCCACGTTTTCCAAGGGTTTAAAGGGCGTGGTCACGGAAAATTTTCCTGGGGGCTTTGCCCCCAGACCCCATTTTTATTCAAATGGCCCTCCCCACACTCTAATGCTGGAAGACTGCACGGGTGCGCCTATCTTCAAACAAGGGTCTACTGATGACAAGTCTAATTATCGGCCAATTTCCAGTACTCCCCGTCGTTTCACGTCTGTTTGAAAAATTGATCTTTGACCAGTTGTAATCCTATTTTAACGACAACAAACTGATATTTCCGGATCAGTCTAGTTTTCGATCACTCATTCAACTCTTACGAGTAGCGGTCTATATTGATATGAAGAAGGCCTTCGATACAGTTGATCACAAGATCCTTGTGAATAAACTCAATTATTACGGGGTAAAAGGCAAAGAACTTAAATGGTTTCGCTCCTATCTTCCCTACAGGAGACAATTTTGTAGGGTTAGCGGGCAAATATCTAGTACTGAGGCTATAAATTGCAGAGTTCCTCAGGGATCCTGCTTGGGGCCCCTACTGTTCTTGGTCTACATCAATGATTTACCAAAATTTTTGAAGCATTCCCATGTATCCATGTATGCCGATGATACTAGTATTTATTTTGCATCTGATTCTGTTTCTGAGATCAATGGCGCTATAAAAGCTGATTTAGCTGCGTTGAAATTGTGGCTACAAGGAAACGGCTAATTATCATTAAATGCTGCAAAAACTCAAGGCATGATGATTGGAAGCCAGGGTAAATTGAAAAAATTAACTTCGACTGACTCAATTAAACAACAGTTTAAAATTGGGCACGATGATATTAAAATGGTAAAGGACACCAAGTACTTAGGAGTTCAAGTAGATCCGCAATTAAAATGGTCTTCTCAACTGCCTTCAATGACAAATAAAATTTCCAGAGGTATTGGCATATTACGGTACTCTAAAAGTTACGTGCCTGCATCCACTGTTAAAAAAATGCACAAAAGCCTTGCAGAACCCAACTTTTGATATTGCTGCCCTGTTTAGGGTTAATGTTAGTGAGACCTCACTTAAAAAACTGAAACTCCAGACGCTACAAAATCGTGCTGCCAGGATAGTTACAGGAAGTCGATATGATCAGTCTGCTTTACCAGTCATTCGTGCCCTAGGATGGCCCACGGTTAGGGGTTAATTGATTTCGAAAGACGCAAAATAGTTTTCATAGATTTCAAATCCCTAAACTGTGATGCGCCGTCCTATATGAGCGACATGTTCACTAGGTTAGATGAAACAACCTCTCGATTACTGCGGAATTCGAACATCAACCTTAGAATTCCAATGTTGAGGACATCAACTGGTCAAAGATGTTTTTCAATCAGAGGGGCCAGTCTCTGGAATGGGCTGAAAGCTGAAATAAAAGGATCCCCCACTCTGAAAAATTTCCGGGAAGGGCTGATGAAATCCCCTAGGCATAAATTATATGCTTTTATATATATGCACTCTTTTTCTTTGACTTTTATTAAATTTATTGTATTATACTGTAACATCTTTAATTTTGAATTGTATATTTATTACATGGCCTCTTGTAATTCAGTTTTACTTTAACTGATGGGCTACCATGCCTAAAAATTTGAAAATGAAAAATGAAAATGAGATAAACGTTCATTTTGGGTCATTACGTTATTGAGCACCTTGTATATAGCCACTGACCATGTTGAATAAAAGCTCCATACTATAAAATTGCTCTTAGATCGAGGGATGGGAAAATTTTTCTCAGAACTATAGAAACAATGGTTTCATGTTTACTTTGTACAAGATACAAAAATTCAAAACATTTAAGAACTCGAAAAGTAAACAATAATTGCCAAGATTTCGTTATGAAACTTTCTTTTATTTAATCTTGCTTCGTTTATTCAAGGGCACCTACCTTGTATGAATTGGGTTTATTCGCAGTTCAGTTTTCGTGACATAGCACAGCAATTGCTGCATTGTAGTCGTTTTATCCGAACCGGAAGACGTAAGATGACGCAAGATAATTTTGGGGTTTCAGATTCAGGTGTTGATGTAATGCGATATCAACAGTTACAGGAGATGACCACAGGGAACCAGACAGCGCGCTTTTGATTGGTCAACACTGATAGACGTTAGAATTTGAAAATAGCCGTAAGTATAGAATATACAGGGGTATGACAGACCTCCTAACTCTACTGTTCGCGATTCTCACAAGCGCGTCCACCGTTGCCGTGGACAGAAGACGTTGCTATGGCCAATAACCAAAACATGCCGTAAGTTCCACTAGGGGGTTAGCACCTTCGCAGGAAAATACGAACAACTATTTCAAACTGAACTGTTCATTTATGTGTCTGTGATCTGTGACTGAATGACCATGCCTTA
>REGM01000126.1:716213-749741 GCA_004194415.1 Aurelia aurita
ATCTCTTTTTTAAATATTTTCCACCTTTTTCCATTAAAAACACTCAAATGATGCATTTGTGATAGATTATCACCATTTTGCCGCTTCTTTTTGTCTATTTTTACATGGAACAAATTTATAACATAAATTTCTTCATCAGAATTGAATAATTTCTACCAAAATATCATTCAAAAAGCTCTATTTACAATAAAATAACATTTTTCAGTATTTTGTATTTCAATAGTATTTTGAAAAACTAGACCAAAAACCGCATACAGTTCCTTCAAAATCTTCGATAAACTCAAATTTAACTTGAGAACCTGACTTTGGCCAATTTTCAACTTTATGACGTCACTGTGACGTCATAGGGCGTGGCAACCACACCCAAATTGTGTTACATGTTGCAAATTACTTGCTCTATGACTGTGCCAAGTTATACTGAATTCTGGTTAGTCCCCCTCATATATGGTAGCTTGAAAAAAGCCCATATGGATTAGGGTTTAAGCATATAATGTTTTGTCCAGAATCACCCCAAGCAATTTTTCTTCCGTGCTCTCTTTTATAGTTATACTACCGATATTTAAAGAAATGTTATTACTTTTATCCCCAAATACCATTAGATGACATTTGTCCGCATTCAACTTCATACAGTTGTTTGGAAACCATTCTACAATTTCAAGGGCATCACTCTCTAATGTTTTGATGACACTTTCAATGTTGCTTTCTCAAGCATAAATCGTTTTATCATCTGCATAGTTGCATATTTGAGCACCTTTCACGAACATGAAGAGATCATTGAGGTATATATTAAACAGAAGAGGACCCAATACCCAGGGGTGAAGCTAAAGAAAATTATTGGGGGTATGCAGACCCCTAATTTGCCGACACAAAATGGCGTTCCTCGCCCAGGAGGGTACTCATATATATTTAGGATAGGGGTGCTCAGGCTGGGGTACAAACCATCAACCCAAAAAAATAATTCCTAGCGTAGAAATTGACCCAAAAAATAATTGTTCTTACCCTACACACCCAAAAAAGTAGCAAAACGTTTGTAAATCATGCTTTTCTATATTTTTTAAACTGTTCTCATATTTGAGACCCAACAAAATAATCCAGAATTTCATGAACCCAAAAAAATAACTGTACAATTGACTGACCCAACAAAATTACTGTTGCCCAAATCTTAGACCCACAAAAGTAACCTGAGCCTCCCTATCCTAAATATATATAAGTACCCCCCTGGGGTTCCTTGCAGGGGCGGATCCAGCCTGATATTGAGCAAGGGGTGGCCCGAACTGCACATCCAGACCGAACAAACAGAGAGGGCACCGAAAGTAGAAAGTCTTTGAAAGTCTGGTGTGGAAACTTACTAAATAACGCCCGAATTGTATGTTTTTCGCCACATTCTGATGGAAACCAGTTCAAAATGTGCGTTAGTGCAGGTCCGTAGGAGTATTTTAGCGCTTAGGTGGGCATTGTCTCGCTCCGAAGGCACAACAAAAGTAGGGGTCTGGGGGCCCAGCCCCCATAAAATATTTTAATGCCACGCCCTTTACTTTAGCTTAGAACGTCTCTCCTGACTCCATGTTGGCCATTGCTAAAATGTAAAGTTAAACAACGTTTGTACTCCCGTTACTTTGGCTTAGAATGCATCCCACAACCTCATGTTTGCCATTGCCGAAATAGAAATTCAAACAATTTTGTAGGGACGTAGGAAAATTTTTAAGGGGCACACTCTTTACTTTGGTTTAGAAAGCCTCTTTCGATCCAAAATGTTGCCATTGCTGAAATGGAAACTCCTATAATTTTGAAAAAGTCGTACCACACCAAATCTATAAATTCTTGATTTGCCGACAGATGTTATCATTTTTACCGACAAACTAAAAGTTTGGGTGTGCCGCATCCGCCCGTACTCCCCCATTGGCTACGCCCCTGCCAATACCGAACCTTGTGGTACACCTATGGTCGTTTCTATCCATGTACTGAAAGACCCATTCGTCTTTACCCTCTGCTTCCTCTCATTGAGATAGCTATGAATTAACCGCAATGCACTCACACTGAAACCATAAGCACTTAATTTTGCAATCAAAAGTTTGTGATTTAAGTTATCAAAAGCCCTCGAAAGATCCATGAGTAGTGCTCCAGCAAGACCCCCTTTATCTAATGTCTTTTTGCAGCTTTCTATAAGTCGTGCAAGTGCATGTTGGGTTCCATAGCCCTCTCGAAATCCACACAGAAGAGGAGAAAGGAAGCTAAGAGCATGAGATGTTATTTGACTCTCCTAAACCCCCTCGTAAATTTTGGAAACAGACGATAAAACCGTTATAGCTCTATAGTTTTTCTTGATAAAAGCATCAAGACTTTTAAAAAGAGGTGAGATCTCTCCAGCTTTCAATTCCTTTGGAAAATAGCATCCTGACAAATTAGAATTGAAGATTTTCTAGATGAGGGCGGCAAAAATGTCTGCATTTTGTTTGAGGACCTTAGTAGGTATGCTGTTTAACCCTATCTGACTTGGGGGGGGGGCTGATTCCGCCCCGCCTGCTATATTTTTGTTTCTGCTATGTTCGATATGTGTAGAAGGCCGCTGAGATTCAGCAAGTTTAACTATGTATCATAGAGCAATTAAATTGTAACAATTTTGAAGTTCTATATATAGCACCGTCTCCATGGTTACCAAGTTGTCATTCGACATTGTGTTAAAATTAACTTTATGTCTCACTTATTCTTTTTTTAATTGGTCCAATTCAGCCTAAATCTTTGATTTACATCTATTTTTATCTAGATTTTTCATTTTTGTATTAAAAGTTTAGTTTGATGAACTTTTAACATGCTTTTATTTTTATGACGTCATACCATATCATAATGATTATTATGCTCTAGCAACAACAACAACGTCGCTAATTGAATTATGATTTTAAAAAATCATTGTTTATAAGATGAATAACCTTTGTGCCAAATTGGGTCGTCATATCCAATATAACAAATGAAATAAACGGGGGGGGGGCGGAATCCGCCCCCCCAAGCATTGGGTGTTTCAAAACACCCAGGTCAGATAGGGAAGGGAGATGCTTTCTTTGGGTTTAGTTTTTGAATCTGTAAAAGTATCTCATTGACAGCCATTGGTTTGAATTCAAATTAGTTTGGTTCGCAGCATTCTTTAGTCACTTTAATGCTAGGATGATTTTCATATTTTTTGATAGCATTTTCCATTGGATCATTTATCTCATTTGCTGGTGATAGGAGTGTCTGGTCTTCGGAAATTCCCATACTCTCTGTTATATTTGCGAAATAATGATTAACAATTTCCGCAGTCTTTAGGTCTTCAGTTATCATTTTCCATCTTCATTCAGAGTCAAGGATGAAGATGTGTGTACGTCATTTGAAAATAATGGTTTGACAGTCTTCCAAAACTTATACGGTTATCTGTAAGGTCTCCAAGGTCAAGGTTCTTATAGTAAGGGACCGTTCATTATTTACAAAGGGGCTGGTACTGAAGAGAAATGTGTTGGGTAAAAGAAATTTTCTTGCATAAAGGGGTGTTGATAGATGTTTTTCCATCACCTTTTGGGTTGGGTAAGAAGATTTTTTAGACCAGAAAATATTTCTCTTCGGTACCAACCCCTCTGTAAATGATGAACGGTCCCCAATTAAATTTCGCCTTGCGCAGGAGTTTCACGCACATATTTCTTTCCGTTTTAAATGATTTAAGGTTCTACTCAGTTCTACTCAGTTCTACTTAGGTCATAGGACATCTTTTCAGTTACACCTTGGGCAATCAGTTCAGTTTTCAGTTCAGTTCATTTAAAGTTTTTCATTATTTTCAACCTAAAATTTAAAACCATCATATTTGCAGAGCTCTATTTACTATTTGTTAAAAGCCCCATTGAAAGCCATTTACCAGAATTGTGTCCGCCATTTTTTACAGAACAATATTGCTCGCCCATTGCTCGCCCTAGGTCGTTTTCTAAATGTCAAAATGGTCTAATAGGGACTTTGAGGGGGACCAAGGCACCTTTAAGAACAATATCCAGCAATTTGTAGTCAATACAAACGAGCAAGGAAACTTGCCAATGAAAAATCGACGATGAAACTTTGCTTGCGTGGATGTGGCATACATGGCAGAATTTCACAAAAAAAAAATGCAGTGTTCTTTCTAACAAGCTGTTAAAATTATTTTTAAAATCACTGAAACACCAAAGTACGTTTTTATAACTACATACCTTGTACAACGAAATCTTGATTATATTTTTTCTGCACTTTACACATTACTATGCAGTATATTTTACTACATACCATAACTATACAGGGTGTTTAAAAAAACTCAACCCACTTTCCTCCAAGATTCTTCAGAAAATAATGATATTGATATAATATATATCTGATACTGATAATGATATAGCTGAAAGCACAATTTAGCGTATTTTTTTCAAAGGAAATATAGTTTGGATATATTAGTATGGCTTATTTCAGATGCATGACCCTGGAATAGCAAAATGAACACCTTTTTACAGCAAGAAGCTACAAGACACATTTTATGAAAATATTTACCCCCATGAGATGAATTTATCACCCACACAAAGATCTCAAAAATGGGTCGTCGATTATGTAAATGTCCTAGCATTTTCCTACATCTGAAATAGGCCATACTAACAAGAACGTCAATTAATTGATAACATTTTCCATCTATGTATCAAACTGCATATCATTGGAAAGAAGATAGATTTCGCTTCAGGGTGGATTGCGTTAAATTAGTTCAAATATCATTATTTTGCGAAAATTCCAGTCAAAGCAAGGGCAGTGTGAAGATACAAATGTCGATGACCTAAAGCCCATTAGTCAACATACCTTCAGTCCTTTTTTTGTTTCAAAGTATTCTTTACATCAATCTAATGATTAAAACCATGGCTGTCATTCTTTTGCGTTGACCTGCTCTCGAATCCTAATCGAAATTGGCAGCTCCGCTGCAGAGCCTGCTCTTACCGCCATTTTCTTAGCTAGGCCAAAATTAAAAACATTTTTGATTTGTGCCTAACTATGAAAATTGCGGCAAGAGCTGGCTCTGCAGCGGAGCTGCCAATTGGTGCCAATTTCGATTAGGATTCGAGAGCAGATCAACACAAAAGAATGATAACCATGGTTTGAACATTAGATTGATATAAAGAATACTTTGAAACCAACAAAGGACTGAGGGTATGTTGATTAATGGGCGTTAAGGTCAATCTCCACTAGGCGGAAAAGGTCGAGCTATTCGACTCTTTCCGCGCTTGCACATGCNTTTTCTTAGCTAGGCCAAAATTAAAAACATTTTTGATTTGTGCCTAACTATGAAAATTGCGGCAAGAGCTGGCTCTGCAGCGGAGCTGCCAATTGGTGCCAATTTCGATTAGGATTCGAGAGCAGATCAACACAAAAGAATGATAACCATGGTTTGAACATTAGATTGATATAAAGAATACTTTGAAACCAACAAAGGACTGAGGGTATGTTGATTAATGGGCGTTAAGGTCAATCTCCACTAGGCGGAAAAGGTCGAGCTATTCGACTCTTTCCGCGCTTGCACATGCGCAGTTAACGTTTGACATAAAGTCACCGCGGAAAAAGTCGAGCAATACAAAGTAGGATCTGTTTCTACTGTTCGCCGAATCGCTCTCTCGATGAACCAATCAGAACGCTTTGAAGACTTGTCACCAGGGAAACCGAAATTAAACGTCGAGAGGAAAAAAGGACATCGAGGCGGAAAAATTTGAATCGCACGAGTTTTTCTGCCATGTAGAGATGACGACCCTTCGCAATAGACGATTACGGAAAAGATGGCGTCGGGGGGCATTTGACCAAGATGCATTGCGTTTGATGATCGAATCTCTATAGAACCACTGTTGATTCCATTATAGAACGCAATGCATCTTGGTCAAATGCCCCCCAACGCCATCTTTTCTGTAATCGTCTATTGCAAAAAGTTCGACGCGGAATAAGTCGAATCGCTCGACTTTTTCCACCCAATGGAGATTCACCTTTAGGCCATGAACATTTGTATCTTCCCACTGCCCTTGATCAAAGATGGTTAACATTTTTTGGGACAATCTGTAGAACAATGAATAGTGCAACTAATACCTTACTATTATATTATCGGGAATTAATGCTGCTGGAAATTAACATACATAATGTACGCTACTTGAATTAACGCACATGAGAGTTAAAATACTTCAAATTGATAGAAATTACAATGAAAAGGCAAAGAAGACATTCTATTAAAGGAAATTAACACGAAAACAGAAATAATTTTGTTATGCAGAAAAGGTGTTTTATTCCACAATGCGATTTAAATTGTAGCAGAACAAGTTCGACACTACAACTAGAACTAAATAGCAGAATGTCTTAGAAAACACACTATAAAACAAGTGAAACTGAAGTTGACATAATCTATGATCATTTTGTTAGTACTTGATGGAAAATCACAGAAATTAACGTCTTCTAAACTAGCGCTGCAGTACATAAAATCAACGCTAGCCAAGATCAAAGAAACTTAACTTCGCACAAATCTGGTCGGATTCGCGTGAATTCCTATACCCCACTCCTCCAGAAGCCGTCCAATTGTTAATTTTGTTTTTGCAACGACTGTTTCCAATGTTTTGTTTTGTTTTTGCCTCAAATGTATCTTTAACAAATGACCACTGAGTGGACATAGCGTTTTGTTCCCAGAGGTATAGTTTCAGTATTATCGTATACCAATTTGTATAGTAGCGTAGTTAGTAAAATGTGTTATAAAATTTTATTGGAATATATAAAAAATTCATGCAAATATTTGAAACTTGCGTTAATTCGTGCGGCACTAATTTCCGATAATANCACAAATCTGGTCGGATTCGCGTGAATTCCTATACCCCACTCCTCCAGAAGCCGTCCAATTGTTAATTTTGTTTTTGCAACGACTGTTTCCAATGTTTTGTTTTGTTTTTGCCTCAAATGTATCTTTAACAAATGACCACTGAGTGGACATAGCGTTTTGTTCCCAGAGGTATAGTTTCAGTATTATCGTATACCAATTTGTATAGTAGCGTAGTTAGTAAAATGTGTTATAAAATTTTATTGGAATATATAAAAAATTCATGCAAATATTTGAAACTTGCGTTAATTCGTGCGGCACTAATTTCCGATAATAAGGCAAGTACATGTTAGATAAAATGTTCGTATATTACAGAATACACATTGATTAAATACGTACTTAGCCACAGTAATATCTATCTGTTTGGCTAGCAGTGTATACATAGTAGTGTAGAATACTTTAATTAGTATTTCTAATCAATAATACTGTACATGCAGTACAGACAGTTATACAGCACAGAAAAGTTTCCTTCCGTGAAAAGTCTTTACATAATCCGTTAGCTATTATAATAAATAGATATTTCCAGTCAAATAAATTTACAAATCCACAAGATTGTTAAGTAAGCATTAATTGCTTTTTATTAACCGAATGAGAGGCCAACCGGAATGTTCAATGCTAATGCTAGCGGTTTACAGTACAACCTAAGCCTGCGAGTTCTGTGCAAGATGACCAAGGGCATTGTAAATCCTGATACCGCCACAGCAAATTCGGTTGTTAATACAAAGTTTATTATATGGCAATTCAGACAGCCAAATCAATCACCAAATTTTTCAGATATTTCATTTCTAAGTTTCTTCTAAGGGTTTATACGTGATGTAATAGCGGGTTGTATCCGATTTGAGGGAATACAGGGATTTACTGCCCTCCGCCGTGACACATATCTAACGTTGTGATTGGCTATCTCTGCAGGATGTGCGAAATCAAAAATCATATATTATCTTACAGTTATGAAACCAATTTTATTTTACTGTCAGAAGTAACTTTATCAATATTAAAACTGAGATTTTATAAATTAGGTTAGATAATATAACTTTTGGGACACTCGCTTAGCACAAAGTATTTCAAAAAATTTATTGTCCAACTAGCCTGTTCTTGAAAATCAAAAATGTTTTAAGATAAGTTTTCTGTTTCCCTGCTATTGCAGATATACCTCTCATATTCTGTACGTTAGATTGTAATTGCATTCTAGTTTCTTATTGCTGTTGTTATTATTAGATGCTGTTGACTTTGTAACTTTGTAATTATGTTATTGTTAATTTATATTGTAAATATGTTACAGGCTGTCTTGGCCTAGATAGATATCTCAATAATTTAAAAAAACTCTGTCCTATGTTATGCCCATTGCAAATGTAATTCTAAATAAGACGAAATTGGGATTCAGAAATCAGAAAATATGATGAAAACAAAACGAGAGCCATCACATTAGATCTTTTGCTCAACTTTGCAGAGCATGAGAAATTGAATGTTAAAGTGAATGACCTGAGCTATAAGGCGCCCGTCTATAAATAGGATAAAGAGAAACCAAAACACGCCATTGTTTTCTTTGGCTTTGCTTTCTTTGCCCACTTGTTGGATTATAAAATACAATAGGCTATTTATAAACCTATGAGATCTCATCTTTTAACTCAGGTTATTCCCTTTAAGTATCACTTCCAATATTCATAACTCGGCAGATATTCAAAAAATATCCAAGAGGGGATTGCAGACAACATAACACCAAAGAAACCTTACTTTCAGATCGGAGAAAAGGTTTGAGAGAGATCTATTCTGAACTTGAAATGGACGACAAGCAAGAATTTAGGAGAAAAAGAATATTAACAATATTTTTGCATGTAGCTCGCTTGGGTATCACAGCATGTAATTGATTGATTGGTTTAGTAAATAAACTACCTAAAAACAAAAACATTCTCAGAAATGCACGAATGCCTTATTGATAATAATAAGGGGACTATACTTGAACTATCTCCAGCACCAGCTGTCTTAAACGTATCTTTTCCTTTTCCTTTTCCTTTGTAAATTTTAGTTTTTTAGACGTTTGTTGGCAAAAATAATCACAGCTTCAATTATCTCGAAACCTCGCTTTCTCAAACAAATTTTTTATTTCTTTTGAGAAATCGAGTTAGTGGGCTTTAACTGTAACTACCGTAAAAGGGTGTCCAAAAAAGGGCAATGCGCTTAATTGACTCACGTAACGTATTGGAAAGAGATCTCAAATTGAAATATTTTCCTCGCACTTCAACATCGTGATATTAACTTCAAATAATTAATTCCTTTAGTTATGAGCTTCGATTGGTAGGTCTATAAATTCTTCAAGCATTGCAGGCAAAGGAAATGGTATCAAAATAATTTCAGATTTAAGAAACGAGAAATAGAAAAATGTCAAAGTTCTTCAATGTCACTCTTGCACAAGATTTGGTCAAATGTATGGATTCATTTTGCACCCGGTAGATGCACAGGGCGAACCGTGAAGGCAACTATTATGCAAGTGCGAGTCCCTCATTGTATGGAACCTGGCTATACCGTGAACTGAACTGACTACTGACTACCATTCCGGATGACTCAAACAACATATTCAAATCATCAACATTTGATTATGCTGCCGATCATGAAAATGTCTTGATGCCATTTGTGTTAAGGACATAATTAGCTTCAGCCATATGAAAATTTCTTGAAGTGGCTTTGAATTTATGTAGATGTGTGCTTTAAGAGCTGTCTCTCTTTGAAACATACTGCACAATCACAATAAATTATTATGAAGTCTAATATTCTTATCCAACAATACCATTTAAATTGGTTGCTTATGTTCTTGACAAGGCTCTTAAATATTCCAAGACTCAAACTTTCATATAAGACATAAAAGATATTGCTTCTTTTCTAAAGTAGGATATCTTTTAAAAAACTATTTCTGAAAATATGGCTTTTTATGCCACAATTTTTTCCTCACTCTCTTGACAAATTAAAATAGCGACTATCTAATAAGGTCCTTGATGTAATTGCGCAGAAAGAAATTTCAAAGATCAATATCATAATTAGTTTCACTCCTTATTGGACCACCCGGTAGTTAAGTGCACAAACTACTAAATGAACTTAGCAAACAAAATTAATGAATACCTGTTAATGATTATCGGAATCTATTTTAATCAAGCATACTATAGTTTGTCCCAAAAATTTTGCCACAGGATATTGTCCACAAATCTTGGCATTAAAATGATGCCCAAATCGACATTATATCCTAAAAATTAAGCATATTTACTTTTGACTCTAGTTTCAACTATGGCCTGCTTTGTAAATTGAAGAGATGATAAATTGATGAGTTTCTGACTGACTTTAAAGGCTCTTATCCAACCATGGTTCTTTGCGTGCTCTGCTTTATGAAAATGAAAATGTTTGTGGTCTACGAAAATGGCTGCCTCAATAAAAAGATACGCGGAAAGGCTGCTGGTTGACCAAGAGCCTTTAAGTTGAAGCATTTAGTTTAATTTCACCGAAAAAAGACACGATCTTGATTTTGGGATATATTTTTCAGTGACTCAAACAGGGGTGCATTTTTGAGATAGCCTGTAGAGCTTGTTTTCGGTGAGCTAACGATGCGAAAGGGACCATTCTTTATTCATGCATCTTTTTTTTTTTTTTTTTATATATTCGCATAAAAATTTACAGAAACATACATAAAGTTACAAGACGATACCACAAGGAGCATGGAAATACATAGCAACCCTGTGGCAAATTCATGCATCTCATTGGAGAGGAAGGAATATTATTAGGTAGGTAGGTTTTCCAGTTACCCTAATTTTATTGCAGGTAGAAATATTTTAACAAAATGGGAAATGAATTACCTATTTCTCTTCGGTGCCAGCCCTAGGCAGGAAACATTATCATAAGAAATTAACGATGCATAAAATTGACACGAATTTTCAAACTTGCGTAAAATATTTTGTTGCAAAATAGACGCGGCGGTCTAAGGTGCTTTTAACCAGTTTTAGACACCGATCTAATGGTTTTTTCTCAATTCGCGTTAATTACAGATGGGTAATGTACTGGGAAAGTAAAAAAATGTATCCACTGCCTGAAAAATCACACTGCAAAAACTATGCAACCTTTTCATAATAGTTTTAATTTTTTACCCAATTCACACTGGCCAGTTAAACCAGCTTAAAATAAACCAGGTTATTGAATGCTGCGTTCTAATTGGTCGATCCAACAAATCGAATGCATTTGATTGGTTAAAATTTAACCTGGGTTAGAAAAAGCTGGTCTAACTGCTTCAGTGTGAATGAGGTATTTGTCTCCAACAGATTTCAACTTAAATTTTCATATTTTTCCTATATTGTTTGATGCTTTACAGTAAGTCCCCGCATATAAGAAACTCACAATTTTGAATTAAGCTGTTTCTTATATGTAAGAGGCGTAAGATTTTTAAAGGAGGCTGGCAGGTTTCTTTTATGTTCAATAAGAAACTGTCTTTTCATATGGGATGCTTTCCTCGGTCAATATGTAAATTCAAGATAGCTGAGAATATCCTAATCTTAGAAAGGTCTAAGGAATTGAAGGTACTCAAGATTTAAAGAATGATATATGATTTCATGTGTAGAAATATCAGATATGGAAAACAGTTTTAACTTTTCCATAACATTATGTTGCCTTTTTCATCATTTATAAGAGATTGAACAAAATAGTCAGGCTGTCTATTTTCTTATAAACGAGTAGATATTCCCTATGCCGAGAAGGTGCAGTTTCTTATAAGTCCGTTTCTTATATGCGGGGACTTACTGTACTTCTCTCAGAAGTCAGTTATTTGTGAAAATCCGCTTTCCTCGAATCTCAAAAACAATCAAAGATGTGCGGATACAGATTTTGCCAGAAAAGGTTATTTTTTGTCCCAAGTATTGATTTGAAAGAATCCTTTCATATGATTAGTTTCCTTGTCCTTGCAAAGAAGTACCATATAGCAAATAGACAGTCTTTACAATTATAAAAGTTGGTAGGTGTACTCAATATTACAAGCTACTTGTGTCTTTGCTAAAGGCTAACATAATCAACTATTGGGAAATTCTTTGTGAGAGCAAACTTTTGCATTGTAAATTATTGAAAATTCCTAAATTAAGTTAAAGCCTCATTCAAGTGATGGTTGAAATTTTTCAAATTCATTTCATATTCTTTGCAATAGGATTTTAAGAAAGTGGATCAATTTTATGACTCACTCAGTTTCTTAATTTCTGATTGCTTTAAGGTACCTCTGCTTTCCGCTCTAGTGAACAGCGAGTTGCCGTTTTGCATAACCACCATCCTCATAAATCAGTTAATTTGTCCAATGCTATTCGGCCTATCGAAAAGCGGCAAAATAGACGTTGTTTTGCACAGTCTTGGCAATCGAAAGATATATAAATTGCAATGTTTCCGTCAACACTGGCTTCTCCAATTCTCTTCCAAAATTCTTCTTGGTTTTGAAAAAGTGGATTTACAGTAAAAGCCCCCATAAAAGAACCTACCTTTTTCAAACCAAGCTGTTTTGGTTCTTATGTAAAGGATTACATTCATGAAAGCAGGCTGTAGGTTCTTAGATTATAGGTTCTTAAATTCTCTCAACAAAGTTTATTTACAATAATGTTCCTTTGTTTGCAGTCTTTATATATCTCTGCTTACAATCAAAATTCTGTGATAGAGGATTGATCATTTGCAATGTGGTGAAATCAGACTTGTGTAGGCCTTTAGATGATCAAGGAAGACTATAATTTTTTGTCTATTCTACTCGATAATGCAATTAATAATGTTTCGGATTGTCACAGTTGAGAACGATACTGCATTTGTTCTCCCAAATAAGAACCTATACAAAACTCAGGGTGAAAAGGTTCTTACATAAAAGAGTAAATATTGAAAATTATAGGCCATAAGTTCTTATTTGAGGAAGGTTCTTATATGCGGGTTTTTACTGTATCTCCAAAACTGCTAAAAAATTGTTTGGTTTTTCTTTCGCGCTATCTTTAGCTAGGTTGTTTATCTACAACTTTGCCAAGTCTGATTGAAAAAGCTGGGCTAAATTCCTGCAATAGTCGAATTTTATATTTCTGCTTACTTTTTGACACCGAAGAGGAGAAACCTTGGTCAACAGATTACCACGCATTCAAAAGCTCAGGCTTAAAATAACTTTCTGAAATGCTTCCACTGGCAAACGAATGAACTTGATCTGTTGGGAATGGGAATGCTATACCCAAGTCTCAATAGACATCCCTGGTGCGCTTGTGAAAGTACCATTTCGATCTACTGATTAAAGGATACTGAATGCTACCAGCAACTTCACATCCTTGTTATGCATGTCTTTTGAGACTTTCATAAGCATTCATAAAATATCAATTTCTCTAAGAGTCCACAATGAACATCGATCTAAAACCAAACTTTCTTACAAAAGCCAAAAGCCTTGAACTCCTTCCGTATGTGCTAATCTGTTGACCATGGATTTTCACTTTGCTGTCGAAAAGTAAACAGAAATATAGAATTCGATGGCAGGAAATTTAGCCTAGTTTTTCAATCAGACTTAGCAAAGTTATACATGAACAACCTTGCCAAAGATAGGACGAAAAAAACTAAAACATTTTCTAGTAGTTTTTGGAGATAAATAAACTTTTCTGAAATCAAGGAAAAGTTTTGAAAAGAATTTGTGAAGCCAGCATTGACGGAAACAGTGCAATTTAACGGATGGGCCAAAACAAGTAACCCCTAAGATTAAAAATTTTCTGAACAACTTTCTGAAAGCAAGATTTTAATGCTATGCACCGGGTGTCCCAAAAATAAGTATACAGATTTGGTCAACCCTAACGATCATAATTTAGCATGAATCAATCCGAAATCATTTTTAAAACATTACTCGATAGTCAACTTGAACATAGATACCTTGTTTGTCGACANTGAGCGGAAAACAGAGTTAGCTTAATTTCCTATGATAAGGCAATGAACGGTCACTTACTTAAGCAAATTTGTAAGATATTGACGAAGACAGATTTTCTACTTCAATTTTGTGATACATAAATTTTGGGACAAACTATAAGTACATGGTGCCCAAACCTTCATGGCACTGATGAATCTTCAGAAACTTTGGTTTCCTTGTTTGTTGAATGAGCAGGGGTAGACATAGTATGGCTCGGTCTTGGGACGTTACTTCTATTTCCCTCTGGGAAAACCACACCAGTGTGATGTAAATAAAGCCATCGGATCTCCCTTCTGAATGATGAGCCAGTTATGCAGTAAAGTATCCAGTTGATTGATGAGTTGATGATAATACCCAGTTTTGCAACAGCAAATGACTTGTCGATAATATTCCAGTTTTCCTGGGTGGCCTTACCAAGCATCCACAGGCACTGGGTGACGCATTGCCAGCCAAGCAAGATCAAAAAAGAGGCAGTGACGGTCAGTAGAAGCTTAGTGATTTGGCGTTGTTCCTTCGTGCGTTCTTGGCATTTCACATCTGAAATATTGAAGGTTGTTGTAAATTGATTCACTCTCTTCTTCATTGACCAAATAATGCTTCCATTACAAAAAAAGATCATGCCCCAAGGGACCAGAACGAGGATCATACAATGAATCCAAAACTCGTAGTTGGTAGAACCACCACTTTTTGCAAACTCTGTATCAGCGATGATAACGGTACCTGTGGCAAAAATCGAACGGAATTATCAATAAACTGGATAAAGATGTCTTTAAGCTAAATTCACCCACGTATCTTTGTCATCAACATATAGTGGCTAAAGTGGGTAAATTCAAAGGGTAATTTTATGGGGCACGTTGGGTATATCAGGCCATTTTAATGAAAATATTCCCCGTGCAGCATTGCACTACACCGTGTCATTGTAAGTGAGCATAGGGGACACATGTTTCTCATGTGTAAAATGGCTTTGTGTCAATGAGTGTTGATCTCATTGATCACATTACCTTCAATTGTCAATCTTCCCATGTGGATGCATAATTTTGCCTCGCATTTTCGGTAAGATTTCGCTTATTGCAAAAGTATATGTTAGCAATTTGATTTCATAAAATTAATTTATTAAAAATTAGAGATTTGATAAAAATTAGCAATTTTTGGGATCTGTGATAGACATATTATAATCATTATTATTTTTTGTCGTTATTATTCATTATTGTCATCATCATACCAGGTGACCAAAAAGATGAACATTTTTGAAAAATCATGAAAACTTGAATATATTACTCATCTTGAAAATGTCATTTCTTGCGTTTTTATCAAGGACCAAATTAATTTGAGTAATATTGCGATTGCTTGAAAATCATTTTGAGTTTGTTGAAATATGAACTTATACAGGTTGTCCCAAAAAAATTGTTTGACGTTTGATTAAATATTGAAAAATATAATATTGATGAATGGAACAGGGTCCATGTTAAGATACCCCTATTTCTATGATCTTAAATTAATTTTAGACACAAGAATCTTGCAAATCCGCAAATAATTCACCGAGTTATGAGCTTTTAAAGATCAAGTTTGTGCGAAACCAGAAGAGACCCCAAAGCCACTTGTTATATAAAAAAACTCCAAAATCGAGGTAAAGAGAAGTTCCTCCTCCTCTGAAACGTCCTCCGAAATTGCAAGAAAAGATTACCAAATTGAAATTTCAACCCGATTATACCAGTAAAATTGACTGCTAAAAATACAATGTTTCGTAAAAAAAATTGCACAAAATATTGTTTTTTAAGCTTTGTCTTTTTCTCTTTGCCGTAGGAATAAAAGAACAATGATCTTTGAAATCAAGTTGAGCCTTGATACAAGTTCATTAAAATAAGTTTTATGATCAGTAACAAATCAACTGTTAGTTTTTTAAAACTATCAGTTTTTATTAGATCACCGGCATCCAGTATATAGTTACCGTTGATGGCCTTTGGCTGGAAATTGAAGAAATGAGGCATGTTGACCACAAAGCCGCAACCGAAGATGCATCCAATGGACTTGATGGTACGATTTGCACTGCATAGATACTTGGCCCTCAATGGGTACTTCACCAAGATGAAACGACTGACTGTAACACCAACCAACAACCAGATACTGGAAACGATGAGGAAATACATCATTGGGAAACCAATGTAGGAATAGAACGCAGCATAAGCGTAGTTGTTTACTACAAAGGGAAACGCAGAGGGAATCGAATTTGTCAAAATGAAGAAGAATAGCAACAAAGTATCGACCACGCCAAGAGTTATCAGGTATATGGTTGTGGATGATATACGCTCAAGGTGCTTTTTCAATATTCTGTGCCAAACGTATACTGAGAGTAAATTTCCAAACATCCCAGTGAGACAGATTGATAGGCCAAGAGGAACATCGAAATTGCCGCGATTTTAAGGAATTATTTGTGAAATGGGTAAGTTGGTTTAAAATGGGATGTATCTATTGTTAGAAAACGATAGATCGTGAGTTGTTAAATTAACATTCACAACATTGAAGAGGGTATTTCAAACAGTTTCAGCTAGACAAAACTTGAGAATTATGATTTTAGTGAAATTTATTCACATTTTCCTCTCACCTATTTTACCCCAACTGTATCCTTTTTACACCAGTAGACCCTATGTTTTTGGCCATAAAATATCTATTGTAGGCTCTTCTACACTCACTGGTGCCTCAATTTCGCTGTTGTTGTTGTTGCTGGTGGCCTAGACGTTTTTATAGACAACAACTTTTTTAGCTGTAAAGTTGATATTTCTCATCAAAGCATTGTAAAACAGGCATCAACTGAAAGATCAAAGAGCGGAGTTTGAAAATAGAGATAAACTTAAGTTCTGAGCTAAGAAAATGGGGTTTGGTCCTATGGGAATGCTAGTTACTCTGTTTTTCTTGCCCATTTCCTCCTGATTTCAAATATGTAATGCTATTTCTCATAATTTTGGAATTACTTACGGAAGATTGAGTCCTAATGCAGGTTACTGCAATTATACATCTTTTAAAAACCTTGAAAAATGTATCTGCTACCTGTCTGTATTAGTTGACTTGTAACCTTTAAAGCAACATGATACGAACATTCTGTCTTCAGATTTGAAATTACGAGGAAATGATCTTTCATATGGCGTAAAAATTATGTCTGTAAGGTTTGAAACAAAAATATTGCTAGAGTTCCCAACGGAAAAAACCTCGTTTTCGTAACTCAAAACTCAAATTCCCTTTAGGTTGCGACTCCGCTCTTTGAGATTGTTCGATTGATGCCTGTTTGACATTGCTTCGATGAGAAATAGAGAAATACAAACTCCAAAGCTAAAAATATTTTTGTCAATCTAGATTTTGGGAGTACTATAGCTACACTTGTCCTTCAATTTGCTGTTTTAAATTGTGTAGCAAGTCAGAAAATATGTAACCAGTCTGGCTCTTCTCGAGAAACAGAGATGTAGCCAAGATTTTTCAGTGGGATTATAGTGAGCAATTTATCGTCAATGTAATCAAGTAACGGAACATGTTTAGTACAAAATAAATGTGTTCCAAAAAACACGACCACACTGAAATTTGCCTATGTCCCAGCTTTTTTTGGCCAAGATTGTAGCTTGAGTAAATCTGACAAGTAGTTGCTGATTTATGTAGAAAGAAAGCCAAAATTACTAGTTATTTCAAACCAGAGGACTTTATCTCTGTACCTAGCAAGCCTATTGAAAGCAGAATAGGTTGGTTTAACAGGATTTCATTATTTTCTAAAGAAGCAAAATAACTGATAGAAAAAATGTCATGGCCTGCAGCACTTGTGTTGCACATCACCATTTCTAGCAACCCTTAATTATGTGCGTCTAGGTAATCAAAAATCCAAATTTATGACTATGTGTTTTACTTGTGAAAATTAGAAAACCGGACTAGGTACGTTTTTTCACTCAGTTTCTTTGATTTTGACATTAATGAAGAATGTCAAATCCTCTGGTTTTGAGGCAACCAGTAATTTTGACTTTTTTGGTCCACAAATCAACAACTACTCATCAGATTTAGTCAAACAATGTTTCAAAATCTCAGTTGAAATTTCTTCTATATATATATTTTGAAACAGGAAATTTGGATTCAGCCATTCAAACGGCGAACATGTTTTTTGGAACACCCTGTATACAAGAAAAACTGTTTTTGGTTCCAAAGCTCCAGACTTCGCCATCCAAAGTTCCCCTTTTGGCTGCGTCCTTGCTGTGAAAATAGAGAGTTTAAGAAACGAGGAAGGCAACGCCAGCCAAAACGCCATCCAGTATCTTGCAAACAAAATAGTTTTTTCCACTTGCTACTTTGTCAAGTTAGCAGAAAGAAAAAGTCTTAAAGCTGCTAAAAGCTTTGGATTGTATTTATCTTGTGGTACTCGTTTTAAACCGAGTGTTGGATTTATTTTAATAAAACAGCATAAGAATAGCAATATTTTTATTACATGATAAGATTCTTATTTCGTTTGCCTGGAAACTTGATTTTATGTTATATTAGGATTTGAAATTATGCACAGAAGGCGGTCTCCAAATTAAAGTAAGTACTTTAAGTATCATAAATAAAGTGTTATAGGAAATCTAAGCATATATAAGGCATTGATAAACATAGCGGTGGAAAGATAATAGAATTTGAATCGCGTCGAGTCATATTTCGGTACCTGATTTATGTCAGCAGGAAATACTGATATCTGATAGGCTAGAATTTGGTTTTGAATGGCTTGAGCCACTTTTATATGTTAGATAAGAGACATGCACCAAAGTACTATAATTTTCCCCAAGCATGTCGCAACATTGATGTTATGTAAGAAACTTAGGCTTAGAGTCTGTTTATGTGAGAAAAACACCTCACGTGCCAGACCCGGGGCTGACAGATCTCTTGACATTCAAAAACAAATTTCAATTGGTAAACTGACAAAGGATTTTAGTCCCGACAGCTTACCGTAGGTGTCGCTATAGAGTTGAATCCCACCTGCTCAAATACTAACAAAGCCCACGGGCTGTAGGAAACATTCGGATTGGTCTTTGGAAAATGTTGTGGTCATATGTTGCGGTTTTAAAGATTAAATTTGCCGCGATGTTTTCACAGCGGCTTCCTGTTATTTAGTAGCAACTCGACGGTTGACCCAACAGACGCTAATCAGTCCATCGGAAACATTTTCTTTTGGAGGAGTTTCCGTTTATTAGCGTCTGCTGGGTCAACCTTCGAGTGGCTACTAAATAACAGGAAGCTACTGTGAAAACATCGCAGCTAGTTTAATTTTAAAAACCGCAACCTATGACCACAACATGACTAATCCAAATTGTGTTCCTTTTATTAGCGTCTGCTGGGTCAACCGTCGAGTGGCTACTAAATAACAGGAAGCCACTGTGAAAACATCGCAGCCAATTTAATTTTAAAAACCGCAACCTATGACCGCAACATTTCCAAAGACAGACCCGAATGTTTCCTACAAAGCACCAGCAATCTGCAGTGAAGCATGACAATCTTCACATGTTCCCCTAGCTTCTTATACCTCCCATTCATGTATTCCTCTCAACAGTTTGGTTTTACAGAGCATTAACCAAAATAACACTCATTTCAGACATTTTTGCAACGACAAATTCACCACTCACTAGCATGATCGGAAGTTACTGTTGATGCCATGTCTGACAAAAGACAAGGGCTAACAGATCTCTAAAAGCATCTTTGGCAAGACTAATGATCAAGCAACATGGCTGTAACCAGGTGAGAATGTTCCAATTTGATAGGTTTTTAGAAAATCTTTGGGCTCCTTCATTTGAAATAGCAGATTAGTCCCGCTGTCAAATTACTCTCGACGACCCCCTAGGAAGATCTCACCTCACCAGAGGTGAAATCTCACCTAGGTGAGGTGACATTGTTTCCTATAAACAAAACATCACAGGTGTGGTGAGGTGAATTGGTTTATTTGTTGATTATTTTTGGTTAATTCGTTCTGATTTCACGGAAGCGAGAATTAATTCATCTCACTTCTCAGCCCCGGGGCTGGCAGGTGAAGTAAAAATCCCGTATAAACAGAGGCTAAAATTTACGTCGACTGTCAGCCCCAGGTCTGGTAGGCGAAGTGTTTCCCTTATATAAACTTATATAAACAGGCTCTTAGTGTACACATTTTGGCTTAGTCGCCTGGTGACAGGATATTCCCTGCATGGCAGTGAGGCGGTTTTGATCTGGGATTTTGTATTATACGTTATTCCATGCAGTAGAAATTTTACTCGAAAAAAGNCATGGCAGTGACGCTGTTTTGGTATGGGATTTTGTATTATACATTATTCCATGCAGTAGAAATTTTACTCGAAAAAAGATACCAAATACAAGGTTAATGCTGCTGTACACGCACTACGAGAAGCATTGCTTATCGAACGTAATCCATTTTTAAAGAATATATAACGAACCATACATAACAATACATATATATTTATACATAATTATGCAGAAAAAGACTTGACAAATTTAAGATGCTTTAAAGAAAACAGTAACAACAACGATTTCTAAATGTTACACATAAATATATATGATGATTATCTTGATTATTAAGTGTTGGAAAAGGCTGCCATTATGCTATTATAACTCATTGCTAAGTGTTCAATATGGTAGTAGTCCAGAGCCAGGACAAAAGTGCATCATTATTCTGAGCATTTTTTTTAAGCTCGTTTCCATGGATGGTGGTCAAACGCAAAATCTATTCATCATAAGAATAACTTCTCCATGTATAATCCAAGCAGAACAAATTCTTGCTCTTGTGGCACGGTAGAGATACGACCTATATATAAATCATAATGCAAACGAGCTGCAGTTGTTCAGCATAGCAACTGTGCCATGCCAGAGACTTACTTCCTCTAAAATTAATTTATTGATTTGATTTATACATTGTGCTGAATGCAGTGCTGCCACAATTTTACCTGGCACGGCGCGTTTTTGGAACGACGTAAGAACTAACCCTTAGTACTCTTGGACACTTTATTTCAGGCTGTTGAGTGATCTTGAGATTTTAAAACCAAAATGTAGCTTTGAGAATTGTTGGTCGACGCAAAACTGTTGCTCTGGATGTTTTTGTAGGATATTTGTACCTCTGAACACCTATCAAAATGTTGTTTAGTCATCCAAGCCTAGTGGAGATTTTAACATTGCAAATCAAAGCACAAACAAAACAATTAGTGGATAAAACAAATGGGCAACAGTTGGATAATTTATTATCAAAGTGGCCGAACATAGTGCCGTGGATTCGGTGCGCCCTTTCATGGCCCCATAAATAGGTTCGTCAGAATAGGCCTTAATTCTGTGTATCATCAGAGCTGATCCCAAGCACCTGCACTATTTTAGAAGTACAATGTCTAGCTTTGATTCGGACAAGTTTGCACAGGTAGCCAATAAAGCTGTGACCATCAGAAAGTCCTTAGGTTTGCATCTATTGAAAAGATACTTTCTTGCGACTGCGTCATCATCATTCATGTTCATTCATTTTAATATTTATTTATACACAAAATCCCTTCAGCTATTTAACACTACCAAAATATACAGTTTTATTAATCAATATAATATAAGCAAAAAGAAAAATACCGAAGCCTAATGCAATTGCTGTTCTTCCAGGGAGTCGTGTTTTAATTGGCTTTCAGCTCATCAAATGTATTTTTAGTTGTTTTTTGAATTGGCACTAGGTAGGAAGCTACCTGATACTTGTAGGGATTTCATTCCAGACCTTAAGAGCTGAATAGGAAAATCCTTTTTTGGCATGCTCCAGATTGTACCTTGGAATCTGAAGATCTCTGCAGCATCGCGTGTTATCCCTATTAATACCGGGCTTTTTGGACCCTTGTAGTACCGGGGGGGGGGCCTTTCATAACTTCGTGAATAATGTAGCTATGAGGGCGAGACTTGGTACCATGGTGCAAAATAACAAAATTACACATTAGGGCACTTTTTTTATTCTTCATTACATCCATGACTTCACTATGACGTCATAATGGCAGAAAAATGCGATATTTTCTAACCATTGGCAACATTAGAAATATCTAAGGTTTCATGTAATAATTCCTCTCATAATGGCTCGAGAATGTATCTCAAATCATCAAGGAGCAAAAATCATCAATATAATATCAATTTAAATTCATAATTTATTTCATTTATTCATTATTTAGTTGCACCTGTTATTCATTCTTTCATTAAAAGCCCTAATTACTGATGCAAATACTCTAAAATGCCTTAAAATCATTTAAAACGATCCAGAGAACCACAATTGACAAAAAATTATTTAGTGCATTCGTTATTAATTATCATTAACTTTAATGACGTCATTGATTTTAAAATTGCTGACGTCAACTAAAATGAGTAAAATTATACATCATCTGAAAACTCTCATTGAGAGCTATCGAATGGCGGTATTCAAGATGATCTCTGTTCATCTCGGCAAAAAGGTCACGTGATCAGTGTCTACCATTTTGAAAAAGTTCAATTTTTAATTAGCCTATTAAATTTTAGGAAAAGTTACAAAATCTCGGCGCTTTATCTTTCGAAGTGACGACACTACATCAGATAATATTTGCCGCAGCACTTTGTGCCCCCCCCCACCGGTGGTAATAGGGTTAAAACTGGAGTATTGGGATCGTTGTTGGAATTTATTCCAGAGATTTTCTGGGCTGAGTATGTTCATGATCTTATAGGCCATAACTGCACGACCAAAGGTGACAAGCTGTTAAACATGAAGGAAATTATTTGACCATTCGTCTTTTATCCTGGACGTATCGATCATAGAAATGGCTCTGTCTTGAAGACGATGAAGGGATTCTTTTGTTGAATTTGAGAGGCTATCCGAAATAACATCTGCATATCGCATGTGACTTTCTGTAAGAGCACGATATACATTGCTTAATTGAGATTGTAGGATCATCATCATATAAAATATTTATACAGGTTGAATAAGTTTCAGAATTATATCTGGTTTTTAAAATGACCTTGTTAAAAATCTAAGCTACGAAAAGAAAATTAGTTACAAAATTATTTATTTACAAAAGCCAATAATTTATAAGAAATAAAGTGAAATAAAGTAAAATACAAAGGAAAGCTACGTAATCCGACTTTTAGAGCAGATTTTTGAACGCACCTAGAGAGGGATCTAATCTACTAGCTTTATCCAGGCTGTTCCAAAGGGTGGTTCCTCTGTAGCAGAAAGATTTCTGACCTGTTTTTGTTTCGAGTAACGGTATTTTCAGATTCCAATCCGTCGAGCCTAGATTTCGTTCACTACTGTCAGAGCATCTAGTAAATATCGACGAAAAATAATTAGGAGTCAGCAAATTTAAGGACTTTTACATAAGTGAAACTGTTTCTTTGAAAATAAGCTGCTTGACTGTTGGCCATCCAAGATGTTAATATTACTGCAGCAACCCCACACGGAGCAAAAATAACTTAAATGTGGCTCGACAATGCCTCTGTACATATCATTAAGTATGGCAGGCTTCCGAAATCTTTTGGAGTATTTGATAAGTCCAAGAGCTTGAGTAGCTTTAGTCCTAGTTTTCTGCATATGCTTATCCCAATTAAGACGATTATCTATTTGAACCCCAAGATATTTAATATCTTTTAAACTCTCAATCGGTAGATTATCTATCATAAAAGATGGCTGGACATCAGGATGGTTTTCGGTCTTGCAAATATTTGGAGATGATCCAATAACAAGAGCCTGTGTTTTGACAAAATTTCATGAAAGTTTGTTACCTTTTAGCCATTCTTTTAGCTTGATTAGTTCATTGTTTAGGTCATTTTGCAGTTCAATAGTGTTCTTAGATGAAAGGGAAATAGTGGTGTCATCTGCATACTTTGTAACGTATCCCTTATGCAATGCGTATGGTAAATAATTTATACAGATAAGAAACAGTATTGGACCAAGGCACGAGCCTTGAGGGACCCCACAATTTATGCTACTTATATCAGAAGCAGAACCCTTTACTGTGCAAAATTGCCTCATGTTGTGCAAATACGAGGTAAACGAACCAAGTTCAATACCGGTGATACCGTACTTGTGTAGTTTTTCCAGTAATACTTCATGGTTGACGGTATCAAAGGCAGAGACGTAGGAACCGGGGGGCACTGGGGGCACGTGCCCCCCCCAATATTTTGAAATAAACAAAGAAGTGCCCTTTTTGCTTCAGGAAATGCCCCTTTAGCTTATTGAAAAAAGTGCCCTTGAAGTGTTGTGCCCCTCCAAGTTTAAGATGCTTCCTACGGTCCTGATCAAAGGCCTTCTTAAGATCAATACATATTAGACCTGTACGTTTAACCTTATCGACGTCCAGATACCAATCGTTTGTATTTGACATGAGACATGTAACCACAGAGCGCAATAATCGAAAACTAGACTGATGTTTATATATTAGTCTTCTAGAGTCAAGGAAGTAGTACACCTGATTATATACCAGTTTCTCGAATAACCTCGATACAGCGGGTACAACAGATATTGGCCTGTAGTTTGACCGGTCGTCTTTGAGGCCATTCTTATTGATTGGTGTAGCCCGAGCAACCTTCCAATCATCAGGGATTATTCCTGTGGATAGTGATGGGTTGAAAATGTCACACAAAGATTCTGCGATAACAGGGAGTGTTGCCTTGAGAAAAAGCATGCAATACCATCGAACCCAGAACTGTGCGACGTTTTCATCCCGGTCATTGTTGTTATTACATCCTGCGTTGATACTTCTCTAAATCTAAAGTTATCTACTGGGCTAGCAATAGCGATCTCAGTTGTTAAAAGAGGGCAGGGTCTAGGTGGAATATCAAACTAAGCTTGTTACCGACGGTACAAACGTATTCATTCATTGATGATGCTATCTCCGCATTGCCTTTTACTATCTTTTCTTCGACTTGCGAAAATCCCCTTTTGAGCTGAGCATTAAGCTAACTGGCTTGATTGCGAATTTGTCTGTAAGAGTCCATAAGAATTTTGGATCTGTTCTTAATTTGTCCGTGTAACATATAAATATAATTCTCGTAGAGCTGAAGACATCTTGTTCTTGTAGCGAAAGATATTGAAGTGACACTTTTCTTAATCCACGTATATCCATATTTCCCTTTCCCATAGAAATTGTACCACAAGGAATCCTTTGCGGTAGAGAGTGGTGTCAATCCAACTCATCACTATGAGAAGCCAATTTTTACAACATCTTCAAAATTCAACGACATCAGCTGTTCGCTAAATTCAGAAGCGTAGCGAGAAACTACCTGTTTTGGGGGAGTGTGTGCAATCTTGGTTTGGAAATTGCCCAAATCCTTTCTATTGTTTTCTTTAAATAATTTATTGTTTTAGATGACAGTAACCATTGGCATATAAGATTAAAGTTTTTATTTGTTTTATGTTTTATTTTTTATATTCAATATAAAATGCTTACAAAGACGAGTTACCTAAGACATTACTTATGAACTACTTTACAACACTACAAGGACGATACCCCCGAAGAGCAAAAGATAATGACTACCTCGAGGCCATTCTATACAGAACATACAACTAAGTGACAACTAAATATGCGATTATAAAAAGCTACATTTTTTGTATTCAAAATTTTCTATAAACATTCCGTTAATTCGTATTTTTTCCTGTAAATAATCGAATTAGACTAGTTGCATTTGTAGCTAAAAGTAATTTCGATTTAAAATAAAAGACACACAAACAATACACATAAACGATTTTAGTTATAAATACTAAGGCCAGTTTCACATTGGATGTCGGGCTAACATAGACGATAATATTGAGCAACAGGACCCCAGCCGAGAGAACAACACCGACAACCACCGCCACTGTCCCCGTCCAGAGTGTCCCCATTGCTCAATACACTGCACCTGCACCCATGCATACAGGTCAGGGTCTCTTTCGATATTGTTGATCTGGAGATTCAATTTAGTATGGATGATGGACCATATGTGCCTAACATCCAATGTGAAACAGACGTACGAACAAATAGAATAGAAAAGAGGAAGGACTTAGTGACTGTGTGGCGTGAAATAAAAGTTTACAATTATCTTATTAGTCAAACCGACCAGTTTTGTGGATGAAATTTAGAGGCAGTTCGAGTATATGTTTATTAACGTCCTTAGAAAGATCTTTGTCACCATACAATAAAAGTTGTATTAGAACATTGCTTGAATGGTTGTTTATTTCTACAAATGGTCGTAATACTACGGAAACTCCAGCGAGAAGATCTCGTGGTTGAATGTTAAATGAAGGGCAAAGCAGCAATCTCCTCGGTCAGCTCTCTCAACTATTGAATAAAGATGCACTGAATTTGGATACCAAAGAACTATGTCATTTAATTCTGTATGGAAGCCCTTCCCTTTCCATGATAGATAATAGAATGATAACAGAAGCAACTATTGATACAGACGGCATGACGTCACAGCAGCGTATAAAACACGACGCCATCTTGTTTTGGGGTAAATCTTCAGAAAATTTCTATTGGTTTCTATAGGAAATTTTCAAAAAGTTGTATAAAATTGTTCCTCTATTCTACCTTGCGATAGTGAGTAGGGAAAGGATAGGTAGCAATTGTCAGTCAGACCGAAACCAATGAAATAAACACACGAACATGCTGTTTTTAAAAGCAAAACAAAAATTTAGGCCAAGAAAGCTGCGAGAAACTTGCCTTTGCAACGATAATGTCGTAATCAGAACCACAAACTCCGTCCGCCGTAAGTTGGTCGGTGCTTCTTCAAAGTCAAACTTCCTTTCAGACATTTGCCTATCTATCTGCTAAAGTCTTTGAATAATTTGAGCAGCTTCCAAGCTTTTTGAATTAATTTATTGTGATAAGGGACGGGTCATTAATACTTGCCGGGGATGGAGTGGAAGACATTTGAAAATATTTGATGGAATTTTTGTCCCCCCTCTCTGATTTACGCCAAAATGTTGTCCCCCCTCCAACATTGCAGAAAATATTTTCAACCCCACTCTTAATACATATATAAAAACTTGTGTATATAGAAACTGAATAACTATGTTTTAATTCCTGAAGAACTAGTCTTTAGAAATTATCAGGATTTACCTCAAATTATTTTCATACCCTTTCCTTGAGATGTGCTTTATTTTTCGTCCCCCCTCTCTTTGAGTAGGTAAAATTTTTGGTCCCCCCTCCCAGATGTCTTCCACCCCCTCCCCGGCAAGTATTAATGACCCGTCCCTAAATAAAGGAGACACTCTCAAAATCCCAGTGCGACGCTATACTTTGTAATGGCTTCATTTACCCAAAGTCTGATTCTCGAGCGCGAATTGATCAAGTCACGTGACATGTCGTATGTATGAATCCAATATATTGAGAATTCCCAACGTTTTAAACAGTAGCGGCTGTTTGGAGTGGTTAATCGATTTTCCGTCCGACCTGGATTGTGTTTTCTTAGTTATAATAACGTATCAATTGGGTAGTTGGTCTTGCTGGACAACCGTGTCCGACTAACCTGATACCGATTTTCGTCTCCTTTCGTTTCGCAAATAGTGTCTCCTGTCTCCTTTCTCCTGTCTTTTGTGGTCATGGGCCGTATGTCATGGCTCGAAGGTTGTATGACAACCATGATTTTAAGTGGTTATTGCATCTGGATTCATGATATGTTCTCGTGTCATATATTTGATAACGATATGTTAGCGGGGTGCATCGTCAAAATTTGTTGCGTCATAGGCGACTGCTAAGGTATGATATTTGCAGAGGACTTCTAAGGTATGACATTTGTATGGCTCATCGCGGACCTAAGACTGAATCAGTGACTGAATCGGTGATTATAGGAAAAGGAAAAGATGCGAGAAAAACAGTCTGCAGAAAATGGAGAACAGGTGATATTTACAGAGCAGCTGCGAAGACGATAAATGCCATGGGAAGTTTAAGGGTACTGCCAGTAAGGTATGAACAGTAGTTTCGTGTAGAAAACAAGCATGGATTCATGCTAGCAAATTGGGCCTAAACTATCTAAACATGCTCACCAATTATGGACCTAAATCAATATATTGAGCTGTGCATAATAGGCCTATATGTTTCATATAGCCCTTGTTTGTTTGTACTGTAAAGTTGGAAGAAATATGACACCACTGCCCACTGCTGGCATCCAAGATAGCTCTCAGTTTCTTACTAGTACTACTGTTGTAATTAATTTAATATCTATAAATATAGGCTAAATTCACTTAATAGTACTGAAGTATTTAGCATCATCAGCTTCAATCGAGAAGTCCTACCATCCAAAAAACCTCAAAAGCATATGTGTAAACAGATATCTCTCCAACTCTGGACCTGGAGTCTGACGGCGTTGATAGAAAACTATTTGTAATGACAAAACAACAACCCATTTGATTTCGCTAGTACTTTTGTAGCAAAATGTCGTATCAATTTTTAATCTGTTTCGTTTCGTTATTGATGATGCAACATTTTTCGTGGTCTTATGCTCTCCTCAAGCGCATGCAATTATTAATGTATCGTTATTTCTAGTTTCAGAATTGAATTTTGATTTGATTTCAGAATTATGAAAGTCCTTTAAGATCATTTACAATTTCATATTTTCAGAAATATACACCACTAACACAAGATCGTGGATGAAACATGGATTATTGAAAAATTATATGATTATATCAGGTTTTTCTTATCATATCATTAGTCGCAGTCTCCCAAAAATCTTTTTCTCTAACATTTTTGGAGACTAGGACTGGGAATAGTGACTACGCAGAAAAACGCAGAAAAGCAGAGGAGCTTTGTATTCTTTGTGAAGAAATCTGCAAGGCTGTATCGTTCAAATCCTGGCTCACGATCTTCTCTTTCTAATTATTTTCTAAAGATAAAAAATTTGCTCTCTCCTCAAGATGGATATTTGTAATGTGAATATCTAATACGCCAAAAGGCTTCCTTTCATTTTTCTTGAGTCTCTAATGAGGTTAAGAAAAAGGTACAATATGTCCGAAATTTAGTTTGAATCCATATGAAATAAAGAAAAACCAAGTAATACAAATTCTTCATTTGCTAACGAGCTTAAAAAACACAATGTGATACCCTCGAAGAGATACAACGGAAGAAAATTGATAACAAATGCTTTATAAGTTACGATATTTACTTGCTAAGGAGGTTAAAACAGCAAGAGAAACTAGGTAATATACAACAACACTTGAGAAACGTCTTGAAGTATTCGAGATGTGGTCGTACAGAAAAATGCCAAAATTATCATGGACAGAAAAAAGTAACAAACGAGGAAGTGCTCCAAAGAATCCATGAACAAACAAAGCTGATCAATATCTTTAGGAAAAGGAAACTAAGATATTTTGGGCATTTTATACGGCTAAATAACATCTACAGAGCACTGTTAGAAGTGTACAGGGTGTCCCAAAAAAATTGTTCCCCGTTTACCTGAAGATTGTGACGAAATGGAAAAAGATTCTTGCTAAACTGTTGGATGATCTTGCTCTTCAGATGTTAAATTAATGTTTGCTACCATCCCCGTAAAAATCCGTTGAACAATGATGGAGCTATGATCTTCAGAAGACCAAATTTGTCTGATGACTGAAAACCAGCGGTCGGCCATTTTGTCTTACTATTTTGCAGCGATGAACAGCTTCATGGATGAACTGTAACAGCCTCCAATTTTATAGCTCTCACAAAAATTTCAATGAACTCCTTGATGATTATTTGGATTTTTGNCCGGTATGCAATATGAATTGCAACGAGAATAGAAATGCACAAATAAAAGTGGATACCTACTGTGTCATCCAACGTCGAAAGATACGGAACATCAAGAATCAGGTAACATACCGGGTGCACCAAAACAACTATCCACTTTTGACAGGCCACGCTAAATCGTATACCAGACCGATTTTTAAGATGTATGACTTAATCGTTAGCTGAAATCCAGACTTAGATTCTAGTATTTTTGTAGATTTTCTAGTCTTTTGCTTCTGGAGATATAAGCGAGTTTCTTAAAATTTTCGTTTTCGAAAAATTTGGAAACGATCAAAAAATTTCGATCAGATTTTTTAAAGGCTCGACTTGAATGGACAAAGAATTGGGAATTTTGCAATCGATTAGTTAAACTTTGCTACACGTGCGTTGCTCAATGTTGGGAGAAATGTAACATTACTTTCAATCATACAAAGGAATGTCGCTCTCTTTGTAATTTCATTGGTTTTATACTTTCGTGCAGGTAGTAGGTACTGCGTTCCTGTGTCAAGGGAGTTAAAAAGACAAACAGCGAAGCGTCATGAGGACAAGCAAGCATGGACTCTCGTTGAATTGTCATGCGGGCAACGGCTTGGCTTGGTGCATCGTTGCAACGTTGCAACTAGTCCAGAATTTCGCATCAGGGCGGTTGTAATCGATTTGTAAATCCCCAAATCACCACGAAAAAGTTTCCTCTTTGTCTATTCATGTCGAGTCTTTAGAAAATTTGATCGACGATTTTTGATCGCCTTCAGAGTTTGCGAGACCGAAAATTTTAAGAATCTCGCTTATAGCTCCAAAAGCAAAAGACTAAAAAGTTTACGAAAAATTTCAGAATCTAATTCTGGACTTTAACTAAAAATTAAGGTATAAATCTTAAAAATCGGGCTAGTGTGCGACTTATCGTGGCCTGTCAAAAGTGGATAGTTTTTTATGGCGCACCCGGTTATTCATTTGCTAACGAGGTTAAAAAGCACAATATGATGCGTTCGAAGAGATACTACGGGAGTAAAATATATAGAAATATTAGCATAGGCCATATTTTCATTTACTAATGAGATCGAAGCTTGAAAAGAAAAGAACAGCACATACCATGATGATTTTTAAAGCTTTTTGACCTGCAGTCTTTCGGGAGTCTTTCACCAATTCAACAGCTGTATTCTGTAATGTGATGTGATGTGAGATTAGAAGTCAAAACAGAGTACACCTTCAATGAAACTGCTTTTGATTCATGCACCAATCGAAATGAACGCAAGCTTTGATCCACAGCTGATTTTATTCACTCGTCCTCCGCTTATTATGCGCCATCTGGCTTGAACTACCCACGTGATATGTTTTCAAGAGAAATCAATGGGTACCTTCAACAGATAGGAAGTTGCAATTGGCTTGTTTGTCAAAGCTCGCCGGCGCGACGTATCACCATATTTAATCAATTCATCTTCAAAAACGGACCTGGAGTGAATGAAGCGGCGTAAATTTAAATTAGTTTTAAAAGTAGTACATTTTTCCCCTCGAAATATATCAATTTCAACAGCGGGAAAGGTTATAAAATTCTTTAGCAGCCTTCTTGGACGAATGAACGAATGTTAAAGAAAAAACGAAGTTGTCTATTTGTTTTTATTTATTTCTACCTAGCTAGCATCTGAAGGTAGTTTTAGGACATTGAGAACCCAAGCTTATCCAAGCAGTGTCCTGGTCTTTCCTCTGGATGTGGCCACACCTCGTGATTCCTTTGCTCACTAAACCTAGCAGGTTTGATAGGATGGAGACTTTAGAATGGTAGCCAAGCACGCTACCACTAAGCCATCCCCGTTGTTGTCTATCGAAGAGCATCTTGTTGTAATATTTTAATGAAGCTGTTCGCAAAATCATCAACGTAAAGGCAATCTATTGCCAATATAGCTTGACGATCTTGACCAACTCCAACAACAACAGATTTCTTGTACTAAAAGTTCTGTTTTGCTCTTCAAATCAGCAAGGTAGTGCAGTTTGTCAGATTCTTTTAACTCTGATGGATAATTGCTATCAATCCTTGATAAGGACAGCAGCTAAAAGAAACTACACGTATAATCTGTATATGTATCTTTAATTATTCCTAAAGCCAAGTTTTTAATCATCAAATCTTTGAATAAAGAAAGTTCCGGTGAAACAAAAAATTATAAAATCTGAAACGGGCGATCTCTAATTAGTTACAGATGTTCATGAATCAACAGGTAAACATTGTTTACAGCTTTGCCCAAGCTTGAACGTCTTCTAAAGATGCATGATGCCTAGTGGCATCAACGTGGTCCCCAGGCCCGTAGCGCCTATTGGGGCCGGTCGGGCCCGGGCCCCCCCCAAATAATTTCCAAAAGTTGCATTTTTTTAATTCGTCATATATCTGTATTAATGATTGAACTAACTACGAAATAACTCTCGAAACAAGGGTTTCCTTGTGTCCTTCCTCTATCATTACTGTTTACGTCCCCTAGGTGATAGGAGATAAGAAAATACACTCCCATTGGAAATCCACTTGCACTTTGCTTTCATAATCAAACACTTCAAGCAATTACATCACCATTGAGGGGCGTCTGGTGAGTGTATTGTCTCATGTTAAGAATGAAACCTAACCTAATTATCGCAAAAATACGAAGGAAGTGGGCGTTCTTTAGATTGAGGAAGAACATCAGTAAATATTCCCAAAAAGATCATTTCCTCACAGCTTTCCTCCCTTCATACACTGTTCGGACAATAACATCTCTACTACAAATAAGGATTGTATTGATTTTATCACATCCACAGTCTTGACCTGCCTGCTAGCTTCAGTTCATTTTAGTCGTGCCTGTTTTTTCATCTTCGTTCCACACAAGTTCAAGTCAAATTGAATTGTTTCCGAAGTTAAATTTGAGTCTATGGTTGAAAATGGAATCGTCGTCTTCGTCATCATTATCTTCAGACTCTCGTATGAGGTAAGCTTGAGCTCTATTTTATTGCTTACTTTCACTAACGGGTTTCTGATTTGCTAAGTTACATATGTGTTAAAGAGAACATTTTCGTTAAACTTAAACGCAAAAAAACGTATAATTAATTTGATGTTGTTTCCTTCAAGTACAACACAGGTTGCTGATGATCTGGATCAGATTGCCAAGCCTAATCAACCCCGAAACTTTGGTGGTCAGAAAAAAAAGAGGTCGTTTCAAGTTGCGTAGTTCAACTTTCAACTAGCGTGGTTTGAGAAGTATCGATGGCTTCACTACGACGAAAAGAGAGATTCTGCTTTCTGTTTCACCTGCATCAGGTGACTGTTTAACCCTTTTCTGCCTGGGCGGGGGCCATTATGGCCCCCCCTATCAAACTTTTTTTTAAAGAATCTTAGCCATGAAAGATGTGACTGTGAAACTTCATGACTTTTATTAAAATTTAATAGGCTACATTATTATGAACTTTTAATTGTCTATTGTTTTCTCACGTGACCTCTGCATGCCCTTTTTTGGAGACCTGTTACAAAGAAAATCGTAAATCCTCTGTTATTTTCTTCCCAGTAGCATAGAATACAACATTATATATACCAATCGATTCGTCCTGAAGAGTGCTTTCATTTGATATATAGTTTGTTAATATCTGCTTACATCAGCAAGTTTTAATATCTATGACGTCATACAACTTGATGACGTCATATTTTGAATAAATTAGTATATTATTCATGAATCATGGTGTGATCATGAATTGAGATATCTAATTTCATTGATTAGGAGTCAAAAAGTATAATATATAACTGTATCTATTGTCTCCATTCTATTAGTGTCCGTAAATTGGACATAATTAGCCATAAGTAGCAGATGAAATTTTCAAAATTCAAATTATCAATTAAAATGTCTTTATTGACTCATGGCCACCACTTTTGCAGCATTATTAGCTACATATCTATAACAAATCAGTAAATATCTGGCGTTTAAGAACAGTTGCTTATTTTCCTTGATTTTGACATTGTATTTAGTTGCCTAGCAACGAAGCACGTGAAAAATTACTAATTATTGCTATTTTTAGATTCTCCTTTGGTCCCTAAT
>REGM01000126.1:757739-771159 GCA_004194415.1 Aurelia aurita
TGTCATCTGTCACGTGACTCCCATTGTTCAAAACTTTTATTGTCAAAATGTAGCTAATAGATAAGTAGTAGTTTTCAGAAAGTTAGAGAGTCATAGCTCACGCCGTTCACCCCCCCCCCCCCCGGTCAAATTAGGGTTAAGGCAACGAAGGTTGAAAAATATAAAAAAGAAATTTTGTTCAGGAGCCACCAGACAACTGCAAGGAGAGAGCAACTACAATGATAAAAGCAATAATGACAAAATACACACACAGATCAGAGCAAAAGAAGCAGAACAGAAGCAAAATCTTCATGATATAGTACAGGGAAACCATATCAATGAGGGCAATTGCATTACCAATGTAGATCAGAGCAGCAGGCTTGATATATATTTGATATGAGAGAACAACGAAGGCTAAGATGCTAACTAAATTAAATCGAGCAACAAAGGCAACTAATGGTACTATGGATACTAAAGAAAAAGCGTCCACCAAGGGTGTCGAGAGGAATGACAGTAAGCAAAGCAGAAAAAGGGATAAGAGGTGTGGGAGGCATGAGGGCAACTAAGCAACAGGAGAAGTGAGGACAACGGATCAACGGATGCAAATAGAGCAACAAACAACAAGAGCACATATGGCAACTTGAGCAATGAGGGGAATCAGAAAAAACATTGATAATTAGAGAAATCAATAGCAACGATTGTTACTAACGCATTCAGGGCAACCAAGGCACCGTGAACAACGAGAGCAACGAGAACAACTAGAACAATGAGGGCAACAAACGCAGAATGATCGATTAGAGACGAAGAGGCATCTAAATCAGCTAAAGCAACGAATGCAGGGGGGAAATAGGAAAAGTGCACAACCAGAGCAAAGAAGGTCACGGTACCAACGAAGGTGACCAAAATAGCCAGTGCAACGAGAGCAATTAAAGTGGTAACCGAAACAAGGAAAACACCAGCAATCCGATATTGTGTAGGATCGACACTTAAGTATTGACTAAGATGGTCTCCAACTCGATGTTAGATTAACCCTATCTGACCTGGGCGTTTTGAAACACTCAATGCCTGGGGGGGGCGGATTCAAAGTTAAACTTACTAAATCTCAGCAGCCTTCTACATTTATTGAAGATAGCGGAAACAAACATATAGTAAGGGGGGCGGAATCCGCCCCGCCCCCAGGTCAGATAGGGTTAAAGCAACTACTTTGAACAAGAACGTTTTTCGCCACCCCACCCTCTTTTATTCCAAAACTGCAAGAGATATAGCAATGAGACTTACCGCTATTGTTCTTTGGACAATTAGCTTTTCAAATATAACAATGATATTAATTAGTCACGTGATTCATTGCTAGGCAACCAAAAAACAAGGAAATTTGGCAAATTTATAGCTTCTTGACAAGAAAATTCTATTTAATAAATTACTTGATCGATTTTCTCAAAAATTGCTACAAATAGTAAAAAAATATCGTAGATTCAAATTCATACTTTGTAGCATTTTTCAGTTTCTATTTTTAGCATAATTAGCTTTAAATTATCCTTTTGTTTCATGCGCTGATTATAATCGCTGTTTTGTCCCTTTTTCTAGTAAATATGGACTCAAAATGACTCAACTAATTAAGATGAAGCATATTAGATGCAATTTGTTTATATTTAGCACTTATTAATTAAAACAATGATGTCATAAATGTGAGCGACGTAATGGATATTAAATTTTGCTGATGTCTGCAAATATGAGAAAATTATATATCAAATGGAAGTAATCATCAAAAGCAATCGAATGTTTGAGATAATTCGGACAAGCGAGACGAAAACTATGGATGTTGTAAGCTTTTTTTGTTGACCACTCTCCAAATATGGTGTTACTGTGGTCATATTATCAATATNATGTCATAAATGTGAGCGACGTAATGGATATTAAATTTTGCTGATGTCTGCAAATATGAGAAAATTATATATCAAATGGAAGTAATCATCAAAAGCAATCGAATGTTTGAGATAATTCGGACAAGCGAGACGAAAACTATGGATGTTGTAAGCTTTTTTTGTTGACCACTCTCCAAATATGGTGTTACTGTGGTCATATTATCAATATCAGAACAATCAAATGTAAACATTTTAATTGCCTATGAAATTTGACTAAAAGTGACTAAGGCTGGTTGTCATATCTTGTGTCGTTTCTGCGCAATGTGTCAAAGCTTGGTAGGTGGAGGGGAGAAAATACCTCCTCAGTACAAATAGAGTTAAGAAAGAAATTGTCGCTTTTAATCAAATAGAAAGTTAAGGCATGGCGAAACGACTGAATTTTTCACTGAGCATTTGGCTCAACACTTGGAGGTGTGAACGTGGTCGGGCTTTGAATCTAGTAGGCAAAGTGGTTTTGTCTCCTTTGCAAGTCTATTTCCCTTCGACAAGGCATTTGAAAATTTCAGCAAGGGCCACACCGTTTTCAGTGACACCAGTGACACCTCTTCTCCTCCCCCCACAGCAGATTGATGCAACATAATCTTATTCAAAGTTCTGCTCCTTTTCTTTTCCTGGTCAAAGTAATATTTGTGTTTTCATTGTTGACAAAAAAAAATATATTTTGCAACACAATGGATAGTTCAGACAAACGAGCAATGCAAGTATCGACACTTAGCTATGAATAACTAAGGCGTTTTGGCGGCAAATATTACCTTGGTGCACGTTCGCACAATAAACAAAGTTCAGTGCATGGCCAAACGTCTGAACATCATTCAAGAACACCTCAGAAAAATATGAATTTAATACTGTTAACTCAAATTTGTTGACCATGATCATACCACGGGCTGTAGGAAACATTCGGATTTGTCTTTGGAAAATTTTGTGGTCATAGGTTGCGACTTTTAACCCTATCTCACCTGGGACTTTTGAAGCGGTCACAACCTGGGGGGGAGGTTGATTCCATCCCCCTCTTTTTCTCTGCTGTTACAGTAGCTATGAGCGTGCAACTTAGTAATTAGATGGACTTTGATGCAAACAATCAAAATCACGTGATAAAATCAAATTAAGTCTATTGTTCTTGTTGCTATGACAATAAATAGATATCAAGTTATGATTATGATGATAATGGGTATCATGATTAAAACAATAAAATAAGGGATTAAATTGTAATGTTTTGTGTCAAATGAAGATGGATATTATTAAATACATGTATAGGCATAATATGCACCATATTTGAGATTAATATTTGTAACAGTTTCAAAATAAGTATTCAATTTTGGTCGACCACTCATTAAACAATTGGTTGCCATGGTTACGGTACTATATTTAGAATCTTGAAATTTTCATAATTCGATACAGTATAGTTATAACATTAAACTTGAGCAATCTTGGGATGCTGCGTTGCATATGTTAGGAACGGCAAACAAAAACTTGGTTGGGGGGGGNATATGGTACATATTATGCCTATACATGTATTTAATGATATCCAACTCAATTTGACACAAAAAATTACAATTTAATCCCTTATTTTATTGTTTTAATCATGATACCCATTATCATCATAATCATAACTTGATCTCTTTTTGTTGTCATAACAACAAGAACAATAGACTTAATTTGATTTTAGCACGTGATTTTGATTGTTTGCATCAAATTCCATCTAATTACTAAGTTACAAGATCATAGCTACTGTAACAGCGGAGAAAAACAGGGGGGGGGGGTGGAATCAACCCCCCCAGGCATTGACCGCTTCAAAAGTCCCAGGTGAGATAGGGTTAAGATTAATTTAGCCGCGATGTTTTCACAGCGGCTTCCTGTTATTTAGTAGCCACTCGACGGTTGACCCAGCAGACGCTGTGCGCGGCAGACTGACGTAACTTAGAGCCATTAAAACACCGCGGCCAATTTAATCTTAAAAGCCGCAACCTATGACCATAACATTTTCCAAAGACAAATCCGAATGTTTCCTACAGCCCGTGATCAAACTTAACTGAACAACGCTCAACATCGCTGAACAACGTTGAGCACGGTTGAACAAGGTGGCCAAAGGATGAACTTTTCACTGAACATTTCATTGAACTTTGTTCAATAAACTTGGTTCAGTCGTTTCGCAGGGGCTTTCGGATCGAATGACTTTTGACTGTTTAAATTTCCGCCTGCTTGGAAAATTCCTTTTACTGGAAAATAACCTTGAAATACTCTAATTGGTGTTAATATAGCTAAATTCTCTAGAGGATTTAAAGATTATCAACATTGGCTACTTTAGAGAAGTACTCCACATGAGATAGGAGTGTTGAAGTGCGAGCAAAGCGAGTGCTTTTACATCCTTGTTCTGAAAAAGAAGATAAAATAATTATAGTTATACAAGGATGATATATACAGGTAAATATATATAGTAATACTATATCTGCATAGCAGCTGCTCTCCAGAGAGCTGTGTTTAAAGCCTTTGAGGTCGACTTTAGCTCTTAAAATAATATTTTAGTGCTTAAAATAAACTGACTGCCTCAAAATCGAAGCAACATGAGTAAAAACTTTCATTATGCAAGACGCAGGTGTGCTCGATGATTGGGAACAACTTATTGATGAAGGAAAGCACAAAACAACCAACTATCTGCATAGATGACTAACTTATTGATACGATGTTTATAAGAAATGAAGCGAATGTTATCTAATACATTTCATTATGTTTTCTATTTTCAAAGAAATTAAAATTTTCGGACGAAAAATTCTCGGATAATGCCATATTTCGGACAATTCAAGTTTTGGACAAGTTTTCAAGTTTGATCCTTTGACACTTTTCGATCTTAAGGCATAAGGGCTAGACTTAATTCAATCCTCGTAGTTTTGCTCTTTTACTGAACAGATACGGCTGCAACTAAAAGCTAATACCACTCCTTCACTGACCAAATCACCCAGTAGAAAGGAATTTTCTCCCAGTTTGTGTTCTTAATATAATTTCTAAGGTACACGAAAAAGTCCTGAGTTCTGATTGAAAATTCTTTAAATTGAATGACCTGAGCTACCTTATGTGGTTCTATGAATAGGACAAAAAAAAACTGGCACACGCCATCGTTTCTCTGGCCTTCTTAATTGTGTGCTTGCGTCGAGATAATCAAATACAATAGGCTGTTTATAGGTCTATGCGATCTCATCTTGTATATCAAGTGAGTCATGCAATTTAAGCAGCCTGTTTCACAGTAAGAATACGAAAAAATCTCAACTTAGGCTGAGGCGTTGAGTACTATATTTTCGGTTTGCTGTGAAATAGGTCAAAACCTTTAGTCACACTTGGTACTGCAAGGAAACTTTAATATTCTGAGAGATTTTATTCTAATAACATTCTGCAATAGCATTTTTAAAGAACTTTAAATACAAATCATTTTGATGTTTTATAACTTTAAGACATGAGGAGATCAGATGGACAAAAATCTCTGCGCTGCAATCGTACTTTCTAGAAGGACCGATTTAATCGTAATCATGGCCAATGACAGAGAAACTTTTCGTCGGAAAGATTAAGTTCGTAGATTACGACAAACAGCTGAAGATTAAGATTCTAGTTCTTTCTTGCTGTCTTTGAAAGAAGACCGTCAAAGGTTTCACTAATCTAGCATAAGCACCGAATGTTCTGCTAATTGCTACGGTACGAACCAGTTGGAGCCCCCGTCCAGCCACACCTTGAGTAAAAATTGAGTCAACTAAAAGCTGAGTGAATATACTTGATTTTGAGAACGGTTTTGTTTATATATCGAGGAGTCTCGTGGAAATTAAACTACGAGAGATCCAGCGGATTGAGGGTGAAATATTCCTCGCAGTCACAAGCTTTTCTAACAGCAACTGTGATGATCCATCAAATATGGTGCTGTCGAACTTTCAAAAGAAAGAGCATAAATTGATCTTAAATCTACCGTCCGCAAAAAATCTCAGATTATTGACCATAAGCGCCGAATGTTTTTGCTCATTTCTACGGTACGAGCCACTACGAGCCCCCGTCCAGCCACACCTTGACGGACCAATGACATTGCGTAAATTTCGATCGAAAAAATAGCGATCGCAAAATTTTGCTCAATATTACCTATCTTGGTGAAACGCAAGAAGTGCTCTGGGTTAATGCAAATTTTCAGAAATTTTTGAAAAAGATACTCAAAAGATATTGGAGAATTCAAAAATTTAGCAAACTTGTTTCAAACGTTTCTATCTGTGATCTTTATCATGGAACTGTTCTTACAATAATTTGGGGCCGGCCTATGTACCTAGATTACAATGGGGTAACAAAAGAACAACAACCTGACGATAGGACCTGCTTATTACAATCTGTGAAAAAATAGATAAAGAGGGAGTGGGCTGAAAGGAACAATACAATAGCGAGAGAATAGCGGTAATCAGAAAGGGAAAGAAAAGAAAGCGCCGACTAAAGGATGGATTGCCGCCTGTCCCAAGATGGTTAGGAAACTTGCTACGATAATGAAAAGATCTGACTGAATTAGTAGAAGAGAACAAAAGGTACAGGTCCCTGAAAACGTTGACACCATGTACACCCAAAGAAAAACAATAAATAAGAAAATAACATGGAACAGAAAACATGTACTGTCGTCACTTCGAAAGATAAAGAGCCGAAGTTTTGTGACTTTTCCTAAAATTTAATAGGCTAATTAAAAACTGAATATTTTTTTCAAAATGGTAGGCACTGATCACATGACCAGCATCTTTTTGACACGTGGTCGGGGATATATTAAGGAAGCTAGTCTAGTTTTTGCCAAGATGATCAGAAATCATCAAGAATACCACAATTCAATAGCTCTTGATGAGAGCTTTCAGATGATGTATAATATTATTCATTTGGATAACGTCATTAATTTTAAATTTAATGACGTCCGTCATATAATTAATAGCAAATGTAATAAAGATAATTTTATTGTCAAATATGGTTCTCTTGATTGTTTTCAATCATTTTAAGGCATTTCAGAGTATTTGCATATGTAATTAGAGCTTTTAATGAAAGAATGAAAAACTGGTNAGGCACTGATCACATGACCAGCATCTTTTTGACACGTGGTCGGGGATATATTAAGGAAGCTAGTCTAGTTTTTGCCAAGATGATCAGAAATCATCAAGAATACCACAATTCAATAGCTCTTGATGAGAGCTTTCAGATGATGTATAATATTATTCATTTGGATAACGTCATTAATTTTAAATTTAATGACGTCCGTCATATAATTAATAGCAAATGTAATAAAGATAATTTTATTGTCAAATATGGTTCTCTTGATTGTTTTCAATCATTTTAAGGCATTTCAGAGTATTTGCATATGTAATTAGAGCTTTTAATGAAAGAATGAAAAACTGGTGTAACTAAATAATGAATAAATGAAATAAATAATGAGTTTAAATAGATATTAGAATACTGATTTTTACTCCTTGATGATTTGTGATACATTCTAGAGCCAATATGGGAGGAATTAATAGATAAAACCTTAAATATTGCTAATTTTAGAAAATATCACATTTTTCCGCCGTTATGACGTCATAGTGACGTCAAGGATGTAATTACGATTAAACAAATTGCTCTATTGTGTAGATTTTTTTACTGTGCACCATTGTACCAAGTCTTGCCCTCAAATCTGCATTATTTACCAAGTTATGAAGGATTTTTGTTAGTAGCAGAAAAGTGAAAAAAACATCATAATGCATAAATGAGAAAAATTTTCAACCAGTTTACCACAGGAAGAGTTTTTTGAGGCTTTATAACTGGGACACTCTCGTTTCTCGTGGGCGCCTCCAGTCTACCTCGTCCGATGGACTGTCCGCAGGATAACATCATTGAGGTCACATCATGTTTCATTGAACATAGAATGGACAAGCATATCGGACCATATGCCGCTAAGTAACTGGTCCTCTTCGATAATATGCCAGTATTTTTTAAGTGCTTTGTTAAGAGTCTTCGATTTGTCTTCGTAGGGGATGACGAGTGGTAAAAGTCTTCTGTTGTTGGGTGTCTGGGGTATGGATTTTTTGGTAGGCATGTTTAAAAGATCGATTTGAGATCAAACATGCTACTCGTGAAGCTTTACACAGGGAAATCAAAGAAATTGCCCCAATCGATAATATTCACAACTTGGGGCTCTATCAACCCACAACAAATGAGATCATTCTGAACAAAGACCTTAGCTTCATTCCGACTCCAAATATGCAAAATGATTCTTCACTGGCCTTTTTTCCTTTCTCAAACTGAAAAAAAGAATGTTAACAAAATTTAATTTTGTTTGCCTGGGTAAAAAAGGTAGATGAATGTGAAATTATGAGGTGCTAGAGAAATGTACATATTGGTATTATTGTAGGTAAGGTAGTTAGGCCTATGTATGTAAGTATTTATTTTTATACGCATGTGATATCTGTGATAAGAAGGTTGCTTGATTGTAAGCATTCCTTTGCATCCTATACATGCGCCATAGACTATGGCTCATACTTTCAAAATTATGAAACTAAAATTATGTCAATTGTATTCTTTTCTTCTTGTAGACATTTATTCTTGGTTTCCTGGAAGGAAATAGGAACTTTCAAACCCAAACATTCATGCAACTAATTCAATGCACTATTAAAACACAACAAATGCATACTGATTAACTGACTTTTGATTAGATTTTATTAGGCCTTCTTCGCATTACAATCTTCTGACTTTTTACACAACCTGTTTATACAATAATAATTTGTTCAAGAAAGACAATGTGTAGGTAGGACATATTGGTTCTTTACCTGTGTAATTTGCTTTCCATTTCCACAATAATTAGGTACATGGATAAAATCCAATTGCACCCCTAGTTTTACTTGGTTTTTTATGTGTTATTTTCAGCCTTGAATCAATATCTCTGGCTCATCTTAGAAAGCATTTTGGATATGTCAGTGTGGAAATAATGCCAGTTCAGAAGGACCACAACAAGGTGGACACCAGGAAGGGAGCAACAAGACATCAAAGAAAGTCTGGAACAAATAAGTTGAGAAAGATGACTGTGATATTTTCCCCTACTGAATCAGACAGTAGTTTCATTCAATTTAAAGGCAAATATTTGTATTATATGATTCCTGCTTTTTGCTCACTAAGAAGCTTTGTTTTAAAATCATATTTTTGATGAATTTCTTTGTTATCCTTAAATCATTCATCCATTACATATTACATGTATCTTTCTAAATGTTTTTTGCTTTCAGAACTTTGGTATATTTCTACTTGATATTACCATGTTTATTTTCTCTCGATTTAAGTTGTGTGTTTTCAATCCTATGATATATCTAATTTATGTAATACGTATTATTGATATTGTTATGTTCTCGCGTGTTTCTCCTCCTTGGGGGGCTCTCTCGATTAGTTAACCTAGTTAGAGGGCTCCACCTTAATCACTCAATATTAAATACAATCATGCAAAGTAGCTTCTTCATTTATTTTAAGTATTGTCAGTTTTAGTTCTTAGTGTCGTAATATATTTAGTTGTAGAGTATTTGTGTTGAATTCTATATGGGATTGATTGATACCAAATGAAACTGAAACTGTTTCTTTGAGAAACTCTAGCATTTAGATATTAATCTTCAATAAATACCCGACATACAATGACTTCCTACATTTCCCAATTAGAAGACACCTTACTTCAAGACGAATATATAAAAAAGCCATTTCTTTCACATTCACAATACACTCTGAAACATGCACGGAAACAACACTACAGTGACATTTGGACAAACAAACTGGAGCTCAAAGCTAACACATTTAAGACTCGCAAAACTAACCTGACATACGATAACTACCTTACATTGATTCAGAACAGACATTTCCGAAGGACCCTAAAAAAGATACGATTAACCCTATTCTACCTGGGGGGGGCAAAAAATTCCCCCCAACCAAACTTCTTACAATAAAGCCGAAAGTAAAGAGGATAGAGAGCCAAAACGTTCTGACTTTTCCTATTATTTAATTGACAATTAAATTATAAACTTTTCATTGTCATAATTAAAGTCACGTGACCATGAGATGCCCATATTTGGAGAGTGGTAACAAAGAAAATCACAAAACAGTCATAGATTCTTTGTTTTAGCTTTGATTAAATCGTGACTGCTACCAAACGATTCCCCTTTCAAAGTACTTTCATTTGATATATACGTTATTTATATTTGCTGACGTCAGCAAAATGTAGATTATGTGACGTCATTCACATTGATGACGTCATATTTCCAACAAAAGAAGACAAAATTTCAAAATTTTGATATCAATCGATAGACAATCATATTTTCTTTACTTTTAAGTAGTTTATTGACGTTTCATTCATTAAAATTCGAACTAATTAGCACTTTTTATTGTTCCAGTACTTAAGCTTATATGTGACATAGTCCTATTGTTTGGTTGCCTGGCAACAAACCACGAGACCAATTAGCATCAGATTCTATAATTAGACTTCTAATAGATGTAATTACTATTGTACAAAGTTACAATGGCATAGCAATTATGGTTTCGGAGATAATTAGGGGGCATTTTTTGCCCCCCCCCCNCGATGAATCTTTTCCAAAGTTTTGGTTTAGGCTCTCCAGTGTAGAGAGACATTGCCATATCTTCGATGTTAGCCATGAAATGTTTGCATAGTTGGGGGCAACAGTAGCTCCCATTGATGTGCCATGTGTTTGGAGATAATGTCGTTTAAATGTGAAATAGTTATGTTTAAGGATAAAAACAAACATTTGCTGCAAGTGTTTGGCTGGTAAGGGCAGTTTATCTCCATAAGATTGTATGAGCGCTTGAAGGTTGCACGTGATGCCCTCATCATGGTTTATATTTGTATACAAGGAACAAAAGTCCATAGTGACAAGAAATGAGCTATGTTTGATAGATTGGCGGTGTTTCATTATCTCTTTAAAGAAATGTTTTGTATCTTGTATATAAGACGGGATCATTTTTACAGTTGGCTTGGTCCAGGTATCTGGAGAGGTTTTCAGTGGGAGAGCCATACCCTGATATAATAGGGCGTCCTGGTGCAGGCTTTATTGCTTTGTGGATCTTTGGAAGCAGGTACAGAACTGGGGTGCGGACAGGGAAGGCGGGGGACAGGAAGTTATATTCATCGGGGTCGATTAGGCCTTTATTGCTAAGGTGGGTGAGGAATGTTTCTACCTGGGCGGAAACTTCAGGTGTGGTATCAGATTCAATTTCTTTGTAATATTTTGCATCACTTAGTTGCCTGTTCGTTTCCAAGATATAGGCTTCGGAAGACCGAGGACAATTTTTCCTCCTTTGTCTGTTGGTTTAATAACAATTTGGTGATTGTTTTGGAGGCTTTGGATTGTTTGTGTGTCCTCAGAGGTCTATTGGCCATAGATTTAAAGTTGTTAGAAAAGACTTTTGCAATCTCATTATAGGTGTTGCGAAGGAAATCGTGTATTGGTTTGCAATCACACTCAGGTGGCTCCCAGCGGCTCTTGGTTCTAAAGGGGGGGGGGGGCTGGGTTGCCTTTTTTACCCAGGCAAACAAAATTAAATTGTGTTAACATTCTTTTTTTCAGTTGGAGAAAGGAAAAAAGGCCAGTGAAGAATCATTTTGCTTATTTGGAGTCGGAATGAAGCTAAGGTCTTTGTTCAGAATGATCTCATTTGTTGTGGGTCGATAGAGCCGCAAGTTGTGAATATTATCGATTGGGGCAAACTCTTTGATTTCCCTGTGTAAAGCTTCACGAGTAGCATTTTTGAAATTGATGTTGTTGGGTTTATTTATCTTGTGATTCCGGCCAAGAATTTGTTTCAATGTCGATATCTTGCGTGCTTCCTTCCGTTTAAGGGGGACACTCTGGGGTGCATTTTGCCCGCTTAGAGTGCCTTCTCCTGCTGAGGGTCCAAAAAGCCCGGTATTAATAGGGTTAAGGGAGGGTAGCCCTTCAACACAGGTGTTGGTTTTCAAGGGTCCCTTCCATAAAATACAAATATAATTAAAACTAAACTAAATTACAATCCAACATCTTAGAACTACTCCAAAAACCATAATGCTAAAGATCTATTTACAAATTCAAAATTTACTATCAAAAAAAGTTTATTCGAAAGAAGTAGGAAGGATGCCTGCTTTGACTCAGCTGAAAGGCTATTCCACAACTTTGCTCCACTGTAAAAAAAACCTTTTGTCCATTTGCTGTTTTTTTTCATTGATAGCCTCAGGTCTGTCTCAGTGCTACGGAGGCTATAAGAGAAACATTGTGAATTTTTTGTGAAAAGGTCATACCGATATTGCAGAGCCAGCACAATTAAGGATTTGAAGACCATTATTTCAGACTCATTTTTAATAAGTTCTTCAACTGTCTTCCAACCCAGCCCTTCCATAAATGGTCTGCTTGGAACGTCGTAGCTGCTACTTGGTATAATTCTTGCAGCATGGTGCTGAAGTGATAGTGACCTCATAGATGTAATTAAGAATATAAAAAGTTCCCTATTGTATATATTTTGTTACTTTACACCTTTGGAAGTCTCGCTTTCATAGCTGCATTGTTGACGGTTCTATGAGGGAGGGCACTACCGCCCTTTACTAATAGTTAACCCCATCCAGACTGGTGGGGGGGGGGGCTGATTCAGCTTTTCCTTGCAATTCTTTCCTGCAATTTTTTCGGTTAGATCCTGATCTTTTCAGTTTTCGTGACTTTTCCATTTTCTCAGATGGTAGTTTTGAAATTTTATGTTTTACGGTCAAACCTTTATAATTTCAAACTAAGATAAATATTGACAAAAGGTAAGATAATGCAGCCACATTTTGGCCAGAACTTGAACTCAATAAGATAAAACGAAAAAATATTTATTTTTTGTTATTTGAAGATATGACGCCACTGTGCTGATGTCAATGTTATTATGAATTTGTAGGTAATAATTATAAGTTAACCCTATTCATACTGGGGGGCATGTTTTGCCCCCCCCCCCTAACACACATTGCTACACTGCGCTAAAACCACACAAGATATGACAACCAGGCTTGGTGACTTTTAGTAAAATTAAGTTGGCAATTAACATTTTTACATATCATTGTTCTGACTTTGATCACGTGACCACAGTAACACCATATTTGGAGAGTGGTCAAAAAAGCTTAGAACGTCCATAGTTTTTGCCTCGCTTGTCCGATTGATCTTAAACATGCAACATTCGATTGCTTTTGATGAGTACTTTCATTTGATATATCATTTTATCAAATTTGCTGACATCAGCAAAATTTAATATCTATGACGTCATTCACCTTTATGACGTCATTGTTCTAAGTAAGAAGTTTAAAATATAAATAAATTGCATCTAATTTGGTTCATCTTCACTATTTAGGTCAAATCGAGTCCATATTTACTAGAAAAAGGGACAAAAACTGCGAAGATAATCAGCACATGAAACAAAAGAATAATTTAAAGCTAATTATGCTAAAAATAGATACTGAAAATTGCTACAAAGTATGTATTTTGAATCTATGATATGTTTCCTACTAT
>REGM01000126.1:785349-811987 GCA_004194415.1 Aurelia aurita
ATTTTATTAATATGTTTATTGTTTTTCCTACTGCAATACATCCATACTAGGGAACAGTAATTGAAAAATGTCATAACAAAAGTTTTCATTAAGAGTTTTCTTTTATCTTCATTCAAATAAGGTGCTGTTCTTGCTAGTGCACTTATATGTGCTGATATGAAATTTTCATTTGGTCTAAAAGCAGAAATTTTGATGAATTGTTTTCAAACAAACGAATGGTAAAAGGGAAAGACTGATGCGAGCGAGGCGAGGAGAGAATTTTGAAAAAGCAGACTCTGTTTTGCTATCAATTTCTTCCAAAAAGACATCTAGTTAAAGTTAATTAAGGTCAGGTCTATTATTTTCTGAATAAAAGGACTTTACTTGCTACAGCCGAGCTTATTTACTCCAGAAATGTATTTATGGCAGTGCAAGGGAAGCGAGCGCAAAATGTGCACGTCTTTACAACTTAGACTGACTGAATTTGTTTGTTAGATAGATTACTTTATATTTGGATTGCCCCTTTGATGACGATCAAACTTTTTCTCGATTTGCCGACCGAGGTTTGGTAGGGGGTACCCTTGGTACCATATGTCAGGTGGTGCTGCACCCCAATGTAGCCACGGCCCTGCCTTGGACTATCTTAATAACATTCCTTTCCTCTACAAATTTGTCTCGAAGAAGTTTGTTCCTTGTTAGGAAAATGGCATTACACGAAGTTTGGATGTTAATGTTCGTACAATACCGCAAACCGCGCTGTGAAAACTCAACACCGCAATACCGCAAATTTTTTCTCTCAATACCGCAATACCGCGCAAATTTGACCCCCGATACCGCAACACCGCAAACCCCGAAGTACCCCTCGTTAATAGAAATAGAATTAATTGCTCATCAAAGTTATTCAAAGTTATTCTTGCTTCCTTGCATGCAAATATAACATTTAACATTTATAACATTTATTCCTTGCGTTCTCTCAACCCTAATCCCGATACCGCCAATAACGAATCCCTGATTCTTTGGTGGGTGAGCTTTCTCTTTCATTGAGAGATGCATAATTGTGGGCATGGTAAAAGTTTCCAGCTGTGTCATCTCTAGTGCAGTCGTCTTTGTATTCACTGTAGAGTAGTTTTCTTTTAGCGTAAAGTAGGGTACAATAGTTGTAATGTAATTGAATTGGTTTATAAAAAAAAAAAAAATATATAACATTAGAAATTTGTGAATTAGTAACTCACAAATCTGTAAACAAACAACAGCCAGATTCGCAACGTGTCAGGACATAAATGCACTTGATGGAAGTTCACTTGCTTGCTTTTAAAACCGTAAATTACTTCATGTTTTTCGTCTGGAAAATAAACGTAAGGACAAATATGATTTAACATAAACACAAAACGATCGACTTCAACCTTGATCACGAGGCCTAAGTGATACAGGAAAATGTCGTGGCCGAAGCTTTAACTGATTTCTTCTCGCGTTGACTTTTCCTTGGCGGAAAGAACCGGTATGTTTCTATAGTAAATCCGAAAACTTCTCAACTGGCAATTGAACAGCTTAAACTTTGCTCTATTTCTTCGATTGGAGTTTCGACGTCCTTATAAGTTCTAGCAACACAAGTATTCATAGAACAACAAGGAAGTAAAGTCGCAAAACCGGTTGGTACGTTCTGCTGCTAGTTCACCCAAAGGAGAGACTTACAAAAGCCGTTCATCGAGTTCAGCCAAAACGCTTGGAGTATCTCTTAACCGATTAAGCTAAAGAGACAGAAAATTATGCACACACCTTATCCACCTGGTAAGTATTTTAGTTTTGTGTATTACTAATATTTATGATATATATTCAGTTAAAAATATTCCTTGCTGCTTCTAGGTATTAATTTTTTTAAATAAAATTGATTAACTGATTCATTTATCCTATAAATGCTAACTATCCCCTAAAGACACCCATGATGACCACAAAATTTTACAAGCCAATGCAATGGTGATCTCTAAGTTTACCCTACAAAGCTTTAGAATGCACAAACCAGAATTTTGAACACAATCTTGGCTAGCCTGCGCGCAGGCTAAATCTTGGCATCTTTAGAGTCTAAACGTACTACCACAAAGTACATGCTATTTTTTATATTTCAGCTGAACAACAAGGCAGATCATACATTTATTGGATGCCTGCAACAAACAAGCATTTACTATGAAACAACTCAAATATCAGGCAAAATTTGATTGTCAGTTTTTTCTTTGGAACAAGGTGACTTCCAAGAACAGTTTGATGACAAAAACTTGAATGGCTGTACTCATTTTTCACAAAGAACTTGGCTCTGAACATTGTAGTAGGCTATCTTAGATTTAGGCCCCAATTCTTATACTCTCAGTGCGCGTTTTTGCAAACGGTTGATTGTATTGCTTGCAGTCTTCCCACTAATCATCCAGATTAACGGGCAGTAGTCGAAGTTTGAGAGGATAAATGCACGATAGAGGGTTTTGGCCTTGTCTACATCAAGATATCGTGCAATACGAGAGCAAGCCTTGTTTTTGTGATTTGTCTTTTTACACATGTGTATGCCGTGATCCCGAAAGTTTAACCCTATTTGGACCGGGTTGGAATTTGAGCATTTTCGACCGGGGGGGGGGCGTTCTTCGCCCCCCCTCTTTTTTTCCAAAACTAGAAGAGATATAACAATGAAACTTACCCCAATTGTTCCTTGGACAATAGGCTTTACAAATATAACAATAGAGTTTAATTAGTCACGTGGTTCGTCGCTAGGCAACCAAAAACAATAGGAAAATGACCAAAATTGAGCTACTGGCTTAAAAAGCAAAATTTGTCCAGATTAACATAAAATAACAGGCAGAATTGTAGCCAAAAGTAGCAATTAAGAGTAGAGGAAGATATTTACACCGAAATTTCTCAACTTAGATCGCAACTCTTGCTAATTAAGAGCAATTAGCAAGAGAATAGACTAATTGATATTTCTATTGTCATATATTTTCAATTTTTAGGCTTCTATATAGTGAAATTAGTTAGTACAAAGTACCCTAACACTGTTTTCTGCATGTTTTGAAATATATCACACTAATTTATTCAAACTATGATGTCATAAAGATAAATGACGTCATGAACATTAAAATTTGCAAATGTCAGCAAATATAAACAAACTATATATCAAATGAAAGTACTCTTCAAGACGAATCGAATGGTGTATTTAACTTTATGATTTACATTAGTTGCGAGAAATTAAAGAGCTTTTTAAGATTTTCTTTGTGACCTGTCTCCAAACAAGGGCATCTAAAGGTCACATGGTGCAACAATTGACAATTAAATTTTTTAAATTTGGTAGCCAATAAAATTTTAGCAAAAGTCAAAAAGTTCCAGTTTCATATTTACACTAGCGACGGAGATATTTGAGAATGTTTGGTAGGGGGGGCGAAAAACGCCCCTCCCGGTCCAAATAGGGTTAAGCTTACACATGCGTATTGCATGTGTGTTCAAAAGATTAAGAACGCTTTGTTACCACTGCCTTTGACGATTGAACCGTTTGACCTTTGACCCCTCCGCATCCGTCTTTCACAAGATCTGATTGAACTGGAATATTATTGCGGTTCCGCTGCAATAAAAAATTCAATTCAATGGAGCAAAACTTAGACTCAAACACAAACCCCCATCCAGCCATATCTTCACGGACCAAACAGATTGTGTAAATTTTGATTTGAACAATAGCCATCGCAAAATATTGCTTAATTTTACCACGCTTCATAAAAATAAAACGAAGAACAAGTATCAGTTGTTTGTACGTGCGGCTGTAATTATTCAAATGTATACGAAAAGATATTGATGATAGATAAAATATATAAAAAATTAAAATTCAATTAAAGATCTCATCAGAAATTCTGAAAATTGTGAAAATAAAAATTGAATCTTTTTTCAAAAGCTGCTATCTCCGGTTTTGGCGTTTTAGTTTCTGAACTTCTGTTCATTTTGGAACCAAAAGCTAAACCCCGTCGCTTTACAATTGATGTATTGTTCAACAGTTGGTATTCGCAGTCCAGGTTCATGAATTACCAGCCCCAGCATAAGAACACCCAATCCCAATTTTTCATTTTAGGCAAATTACAGATCCCATTTTAGAACTGAATGTGACAAAACCGTACCATACAGGAACCATGCATTATTGAACCACCAAAAGCACTCCCTCCCTCTCCCTCCTCCTCCAACCGAGAGAAACTTTAGCAAAATCAAGAGATCATCTTCAGCCACAATTTCTGTTTGAGGGATATGTTGCGCAGTTACAAAGCTTCGTGATACTGGAGATGTCATAAATAATCATTTGTGGTCTAGGGCTACCCAAACTGGTGGGAATTATGATCGGAATGCACTTCCTGCGCTTTTGATTTCAATCCTGAATTGATACTCTAGCTACGTGACAGGAACAAGAAGAGGAAGTCTTCTGCAAAACAAATCTATCTGAAAAAGTAAAAGTGGTGTCAGAATGGTGAGTTTCTTCTGATTACATTTATGCAGGATATATTGACCGTTGTAGAAACTACCTTACTCACCTCTCGTTATCGAGGCTACCTGTAGAAACTTGTACAAAGACACCTTTTACAGTCAGGAAAATACAATATAGGGAAACCAAGGTCAAACGGCTATCAGAACCACGATACCATTTTTAAGGGGAGAATCCCTAATTTTTTACGCTAAATCACTGCTAAAGACTTCGAAAAAGATTGCTTAATCATGATTGCTTTTAAGAGTGAAAAGTTGAACGAAGCCCCGTGGTTCTGTAACTTCCATCGAATTGCAGATTTTTGCAAATTCAGTTTCAGAGAGCTCAATTTCCTAAACTGTGAGTATTTCTTTTCTTTTTATGAAATACGCAAAGTGATGATGGCCAGATCAGAGTCTTGCTCAATTAAAATCTGTAATTTGTGCTGAAAATGAAACTTTACCTGCATTGTATTGCACCGATCTTTGATGCTGAGAAAAGAACAATATTGCAGATTGTGCATGCTTTTCATGCCAACTACAGTGGTAGTGCAAACCACTGGAAAGTGGGGGGGGGGGCTAATGATAATGTGGGTCTGGGAACAGTGGGATGGCCAAACTGCACCTGTTCGCCCTCAGTAAACATACATAACTTTTCTCGATTCTCCTTTCCAAAGCTCGATACATTGGAAACGGATCTTGGCGAAAGTGGAAGGCTTTCCTAGCTCGACGGACCTAGATCGAGCGCTTGCCAAAACAAATTGAAAAAAGCAATTCATTTCGCTGCTTCTTCCTGCGACTGACCATTCAAAATATGCAAGAAACTTCATTTTTTTTTTTACTGCATTTAATATGCGAAATGCATGTTTCTCCTTATTTATGCCCTGATGGGGTAGAGGGTCTTATTTCCCTTATTCAAAAAGCCCACCAAGGGCAGGGGCTCTGATAGTGAGAATAGTTCACGTAGGTACTTTCTTTATGCTCCCTACTCAATGCTGGAAAAAGGAAGAAGACCGTAGGAGCAAAATTTGCATAGTTCTACGGACATAGTTACTTCCCCAAAAGTTAGACTTACTACTGATAAGACGTAGAGAAACGTTCAAATGCAAGAGGTATATTCTCGTTTGTCTTGCTTTTGAAAAGATAAATCATTGATTGATTGATTGATTGAATGATTGAATGATTGAATGATTGAATGATTGAATGATTGAATGATTGAATGATTGATTGATTACATTTTTTTTTCATCATTTTAATCATTTTTTTTCATAAAAATAATTTATTTTGAGGAAAGGGAATGTAACATTTAGATATTTGTTGACATGCATCAATCCTGTGGATTTAGTTAAATACCGCAAACTTTTTTTATGAGCAATGAGTTTCTTTGTGGATAAGATCCATAATGTTAAATGGGAACTTTAGGTTGAATGAATTTAACCATAACGAGTAGAGGCACATTATACTTATTGAAATGGTCAATAACGAGCATTTCAAGGAAATGAAACATACCGACCTTAGCATTGAAAATTAAAACTGCTGCAAACAAAAAAGGACTACTTTACCCTATTACTATCGGGGGGGGGGAGGAATATTATTTGATGTAGTGTCGTCACTTTGAAAGAAAGAAAGCCGAGGTTTTGTGACTTTTCCTAAAATTTAATAGGCTATTTAATAAAATTTAATAAAATTTAAAAATTGAATTTTTTTTCCAAAATGGTAGACATTGATCACGTGACCAATGTCATTTAGACACGTGGTCGGGTGGTAAGTAAAAGAAGTTAGTCTTGTTTTGCCAAGATGACCAGAGATCATCAAGAATACCACCATTCGATAGCTCTCAATGAGAGCTTTCAGATAATGTATAATTTTATTCATTTTAGTGACGTCAGCAATTTCAAAATTAATGATGTCATAAAAGTTTATGACGTCATATAATTAATAACAAATGTACTAAATTTTTTTAGCCAAATATGTTTCTTTTAATGGTTTTAAATAATTTTAAGGCATTTTAGAGTATTTGCATCAGTAATTAGGGCTTTTAATGAAAGAATGAAAACCTGAGTAACTAAATAATGAATAAATGAAATAAATAATGAGTTTAAATAGATATTATATTGCTGAGTTTTGCTCCTTGATGATTTTTGATACATTATAAAGCCATTATGAAAAGAATTATTAAATAAAACTTTAGATATTGCTAATTTTGCTAATAGTTAGAAAATGTCGCATTTTCCCGCCATTATGACGTCATAATGACGTCATGGATGTAATGAAGAATAAAAAAAAGTGCCCTATTGTGTAGATTTTGTTACTGTGCAGCACTGTACCAAGTTTCGGTCTCATATCTACATTATTCATGGAGTTACGAAGGGGTGGGGCACTTTCCCGGTACTACAAGGGTCCAAAAAGCCCGGTATTAAATCGGGTTAATTTACGTAACTTGAACTGAGACTGAGAGAACAATCAAACTACCAGGGTTTTTAGACCCTTTTGCAGTACCGTGGGATAACACCTTCAAGAATGCTGATATGAGGGCGAGACTTGGTACAATGGTGTACAGTAACAAAATCTACATAAAAGAGCACTTTTTTATTCGTTATTACATCTATGACGTCATTATGACGTCATAGTGGATGAAAACGGAAATATTTTCTAACTATTGGCAATATTGGCAATTTTTTTAATATTTAGTTGGTAATTCCTTCCATAATGGCTCTAGAATGCATCACACAAAACAATCAATATGTTTCACAGAATTTATTTTCTGAGCGAAAAGGCACTTTTCTCAAAGCAAGATGAATTTCAAAATAGATGACCCAGTTTGTTTCCTCATTCCGCTCTTCATTGCAAATCTTCACCTTTGAGACCTGTAAGATGTACAGGGTGTCTCAAAAATAGTTCGACGTTTCATTACATATTGAAAAATAATGATAAGATGAACAGGCTCTTAAGATTCCCCTATTGCTAAGATCTTAAATTAATTTTAGACACAAGAATCTTAAAAATCCCGCTGAAAATTCACTGAGCTATGAGCTTTTAAAGATCAAGTTTGTGCGAAGGCTGAAACCGGAGACCCCAAAGCGACTTGTTATGCGAAAAAGCTCTAAAATCGAGGTAAAGGAAGGTTATCCAATGCCATACGGCTCGTTAATATCAGAGCGAACCAACTAGGTAGGATTTCAAAAGTAATTTAATTCATTTTCAAAATTTGCTCAACACAATTCCTCAAGGCATTCATACCCTTGAATTAATGTTCGAGAGAGTTTGGTTATCGAAAATCCTTTCCAAATCCCATTTGGTTTGCTCTGAAATAAACGAGAAACAAAACAAACGACAGCCCCATGTTACATTCACTACAAATTCTATGGAGAAGCCTCTGGTTTCAGCTTTCGCACAAAGTTGAACTTCAAGAGCCTGTAGCTCCTTAAGTATTAAGCAGATTTGCAGGATTCTAATGTCTAAAATTAATCTAAGATCTACGGGAAGAATTGTCTTTTCATGGAGCCCGTTCATTATATCTTTATTTTTTAATATTTAATCAAATCATCAAATATTGAACAATTTTTGAGACACCCTGTACATCTTTATCTAAAATTCTATTTGCTGATTGTTGATCAACACTCCTTTCAATGTCAAATGTTCTCAGTGAGACGGACAGTTCAAATCTGCTACCTTGACGACATTGTAAGCAAAGTTAAATTGCCCCCCGAGGGGGGGGGGGTCCCTTCAATAGGAAGATGACGGGGGTGTGCCACTTCGAAATGTGAAATCACACACTAAAATTTAAAAATTTTCCAAAACTATACCCCAAAATTTGTAGGAAATATAAAACACATACCCTAAAGTTAGTTCATATTAGAAATGATACCATAATAAATAGCTTAGATCAAAATTGAGTACATCTAACGATTATACCCAACATGTATGATCTTTCCAAAAATAATACCCCAAAATTCATAGCCACTTATGATGTTACATAAAATGGCACCCTAAAACTTATTTTTTGCCTGAAAAAACAGACCCCCAAAAATGGCACATCCCGTATCAGTATATATGGAAGTGACCCACCCCCTCCCCTGGGAACTGCACAAGGCACTTAGACCACGTTTACACTGTACCAGTACAGTCTTGATTCGTTACAAAGTTATTACGGCTCAAGAGCATTTTAACTGCTCCAGAACAAAACCCTTCTAGCTTTAGATAGAAGGAACAAAAGTGTTACGGATTAGCAGGAACACTGTAAACGGGAGGTTGATCCGTTACACTTTTTTACGGATCCAAAGTTATTGCAAACGGGGTCTTAGAGTTTTGTGTTTTCAAGCAATACTCTATGGCACAAAGGCTACGGGTCTAGACAAGAGTTGAAGGAAAATAGTCTCGTTTGATCTGTGTTAAATTGGGTAACTATGGAAAAACTACATTGTGATTCCTTACCCAATGGCAATTTAGTTCCTCATGCCTTAGTCTCTGAGCCTCACTGAAATATACTTCCATGTGCGAAGCCTGTTTATGTGAGTTTAGCGCGGACTTGGTGGGGAGATTTTACTAAAAATTATCCACTGGTACTTCACTTCTCTATTTAGATTAACTATTCTAGTATTTAAAAACTCTATATTCTAAAGTCGAATAACCAAATCTTGCATAAAATTTGGTTGGTAATACCCTGTTTGACACCCTCCTTTGGCGGATACGCGCATGTTCCCAGTGCAGAACAGAGGAGACGCATTTGCGCAGAGACTGCGAACATGGAGAAGTGAGAATATAGATAAATTCTGTTCTCCAGAGCAAAAATGGAGAAATGTGATTACATGGTATTTGAACCCATCGTAACAACTAATTGTCACTGAAAGATAACGTATTGTCATAAATTTATACCAAAAAAGGCATGTGATTCTGTCCAGACGTGTCATTGGGTACCACGATTACTTGGAACATGACCTGGATCCATAACGGGGGTTAGCTATTTCCTTTCGAGTTGCCTGTTACCACGGAGGATCCACTCTTAAGCCGCTCTTACACTGTCAGATTTATCGAATTCGATTGATCGAATTCCACAAAATCTGAACGTGTAAACGCAAAAATCGGATGGCTGATGCTGTGGATTGAGGCAAACGTTTGACAAGCAAATTTATCAGATAAAATAAAACGTATGTTCTTAATGAACAACATAAATGTACTTGCTATGTCATCAGACATACTTTGATTTCAACTCCAGTCCAGTTCCACAGGTTTGTTATATCATAGCCTATCTTGAAGCATAGAGCCTATCGCAGTATAAACACAGACACAATGCAGTAATAAGCCCTGGGTTGTGCAAATATTTTATCATAATCTACCAATTTTTGAATTTTTAATTCCAACCTACGACTAAAAAATCATTGAAAGAAATTATCCTTAATTTTGACCATAAAAAAGCTTGCGGCCATGATATGATAAATGCTAAATTCTTAAAGCTTTCTGTTGACATCACTGAAGAGTTTTTAGTAAAAATCTTAAACAAATGCATCCTTCAGCGAACATTTCCCATTTTTATGAAAATGGCAGTTGTTTCTCCTGTATGCAAAAAGAAAGATCCTTTCAACAAAGAGAATTATCGACCAATTAGTGTTCTAACAACCCTCTCTAAAATCTTTGAAAAAGCAATAGAGCTCCAACTGTCTCCATTTCTAAATAGGAACTTCTCCAATTTCTTACGTGCCTACCGAAAACATTTTTCATCCCAGCATGCTTTAATAAGATTAATAGAAGACTGGAAAACTAGTTTAGAAACCAACCAGCACACTGCAGCTGTACTCATGGATTTATCAAAAAGCCTTTGACAGCCTGCCAATAAATCTACTAATTGCAAAATTAAGTGCCTATGGTGTTGGTATACATTTAGGGACAGTGCAAAATTTATTATATTACATGGCCGGTGGAGAACAAAAATTCTTGGAAAAAAATCTGCTTCCCCCGTATAAAATTATTGCAAAATAAACCAACTTCTCCATCACCCTTTCCTTAAAAAATGTATCTGCCCCGTATTCGTGAGCATTAGATGTTATATAGTACGACAGATGAATTTGCTAATGACCATAATCAATTCTTGTTCACATGAGCCTTGTCAACAAAATATTGACTTTGAAGACGATAAGATGTGACTGATGGGACTGATAGACCGTTCTTGCAGACAATTGACATGGAAATTCTACATCATTTTATACACATCTCTTCAAGCACTTTTCACCTTACATGATTTACAATTTCGTCTTCAAAATGAAAAATTTTATGTTTCAAATTGCACCTTGAGCTCATAAAAAAGTTACTGCCCCGTACTTATTTGCCCAATAAAAAGTGTTGACCCCGTTCCGCATAAGCTCGAAAAAAGTAGCTGCCCCGTTACGTTTTGCACCGGCCATGTTATGAAATAAATTTTGCACTGTCCCTTACTCAAACTATTAAAAAGTTACCTCACAGACAGAAAACAAATGGTAAAGGTCAGTGGGTATTTTAGTTCCATGGGGACCACTTAATCAAGGAGTACCTTAGGGCTCAATATTTGGACCACTTCTCTTCAACTTTTTCATCAATTATATCTTTCTTTTATCAACGAGGGCTCCTTGTCAAATTTTGCAGATGATTGCACAATTTCAATCTCTGCTGAGAATGTTGACGAACGTCATAGATTAGTACAACTCAATACCAATAAGCATTGACTGGTTAATTCAAATCATATGACTGCTATTCCATTTAAATTCCAGTCATTAATAGTTAGCAAAAACGATAATCATATTAAAGAATTTCAAATTAACACGATTTTAAAATAAACGTAAGTAATAAACTACCTCTACTTGGAATTCAAATTGGCGAACAACAAAAATTTGACTCACATATTGATAAAATCTGCAAAAAACTGCTATGCAGCTCAACGCTATTAAACGACTATCTCGATTCATGGGTGGTAAAGAGAAACAAGTAATTGTAAATTCATTCATGCTTTGTCACACTTCAATTACTGTCCCCTTATCTGGTTATTCTGCAGTAATGCAAGCCAAAAAATAATCGAAAAAAGTCAACGAAAGGGCCTTACGGCCTTACGAGTAAAATAACGAATGGCCTGAACGAATTCAGCTAAGACGTCAAACTTAGGATAAGCTAAAAAACTTCTAACCTGTTTTTCTCACGCTCAACCTACAACTCCCCAAAACAATAAACAATTCCTCACCAAAACAACGTTGCGTTAAAATAACTACATGTCCAGTCCTCTTGGGGCCCTGCTCTGAATAGTCAGTATAATCAAAGCCACAATACAATAAGCTATACTAAACAATTCAACAAACAAAAGACGACAACAAACAACACAATACATGACTGAACATAAAAGTGTGACACTTACGTTTAGCACTCTCAGATTATTCTTCATCGTATAGTAACCTTCTAGCCAAGGGCGAATCTACTACAATCCATATTCATTCCATTTGGCGGTTTGCATTTCTGTTTTCCTAGTTTCTTTGATGCTACCTTCACTGGAGCGAATCTTACTTGTGAAATATTGAGTTTTCAGCTTGCGATATAAATTATTTGCTTTGCACCTAATACGCTTGTAAGCACTCATCAGAAGCTCGGATATTGCCTTAACCCAATCTCACCTGGGGGGGATTCCACCCCCCCAACCAAGTTTTTGTTTGCCATTCCTAACATATGCAACGCAGTATCCCGAGATTGCTCAAGTTTAACGTTATAACTATACTGTATCGAATTATGAAAATTTCAAGATTCTAAATATAGCACCGTAACCATGGCAACCAATTTNATAGCAACAAGAACAATGGACTTAATTTGAATTTATCACGTGAATTTGATTGTTTGCATCAAAGTCGATCTAATTACTAAGTTACTTGCTCATAGCTACTGTAACAGCAGAGAAAAAGAGGGGGTGGAATCAATCCCCCCCAGGTTGTGACCGCTTCAAAAGGCCCAGGTGAGATAGGGTTAAGTGCAGCGATCTTCAGTTTGTCTCTAGACCTGCAGATCTTTTTTAGATCGGGTGTTATCCACGGGCAGAACCGTTCAGAGACTCGCTTTTCCCGGAGGGGGGCATGCTTTTCAATTATTGAGACTACGTATTAGACCATAGGTTTACAGCATCATCCAAGCACTCAGAGTCACTTACAATGGCCTGCCTGTCTACAGAGGTAAGATTTTTGAGGAAAACCTCTTGATCAAAATTGTTCATTTGTCGTGTCGTAATCATTTTATGCTGTGCTTTTAGCGTACCAAAATACTTACGAACTACATACTATACCACATAATGGTCACTAATGCCAGTCTGTAGTACACCTAATTCAACAACATTGCGAGGATCACTCGTCGCAATGTGGTCTATAATCGTAGAAGAATTTGCAGTCACACGTATAGGCTCAGAAATGAGTTGTTTTAGACCGAATGTATCATAAAATTCCACGATAAGCTTTGTGCAAGATGGACTAATTGAACCAGGAGTGTCAGTTTCATCTTCGGGAGCTCCAAAATTACAGTTAGTGTCCCCCAAAAAGATAATTCCTTATCCTCCGAGTACAAGACTCTGAAAAACTGGTCCAATCGATCGAAAGTATCGACATGATCAGATGGTGGTCTTTACCACGTGACCACGAAACAAATTTGGCTTTAACAGGCTTAACCGAGGGGCATTTCACTACCTAAAATAGCGTACGAGAGTTCTGGGATTTTCGAAATCCCAAAAATCTTTACTTGGATTTCTGAATTTCCGGACAGATTTGTCGGAGACCTCAATATTAGCACCAGCCTGGTTCCCTACGTCAACTCGACCGCTTTTGCGTGAGCGTCCTGGACGCCAGGGAAGCGATTTGCTATTTTAGACCGCTTCCGTGAGCCCAGTCCCCCTAGTCGAAAATGACGTCAGGAAACCAGACTGCATTAGCACCCAGTTTTCAACTGCTCGGGTCAAGCGCTGCGTTTATTGAGCTTTGTTGAAGTTTATGACGCTTTTTGACCGATTTTTGGACACATCTTTAGTACCATTACGAAGACTTTGTAAAGAAATTGCAGCTAAAGGAGCATTTGGGAGATTTCAGGATTTTAGAGATTTCCTGGAGATTTCCAGGGATTTCCAGATTTCCAAAGAATTTCTTGAGGATTTCCGGATTTTTTTCCGGATTTCCAGGAGGGTGTACGGGATTTCCGAAGTGAAATGCCCCTCGGGCTTAACCTCAATGCATCGAGTAAAAACAGTAGTAATGTAGTAAACATGCATGTAGTAAAAACAAGATCGAGACAACAAACTCATGTCCTGTTTGTGAGCTGTAATATCATGAGTCCTAGTATGAGTGGTAATTGAAGTGATGGTCAAGGGATATAAGCGACAACTAAGGCAAAAAGAGAATATAGTTGATAGAATTAATCACTTGTGATTTTTTATTAAAGTTAATTAACTTCAATAGATTACCGTAAGTACTCACTTACTGGAGGGCAGTCTCTGTCCTTGTTTCGTTATTCAATGTTAGTCGCAGTTGGTGAAAACTTTGAAATATATCTTCCTTGTTTGCCTATTGATCAATCGGTGGCTCGTTATTTGGGAGAAGTCATATTCCAATAACATAGCAGAGTTCAAATCTGCTTTTTTTATATACTTTAGTAGTGCGACAATTAATGAGTTTTGTTTTGATAAAAATTTTGTCTCCGACTTTTGCTAAGCGAAAATTTAACAACGAATTCATTTGAAATTAATATCTTAATTCGGATCCATTTCTCTATCAAATTCAACCAGAATTCACTTCCTTATACCGTTATTTATGTTTTTATTGTAAGCAGCTTTTGTCGGCTTACTTTCTGAAATATAACTTCCCTGTCTAGCTTTTAACTGTTTGCCCAGAGTTATTTTCGTATTCTCAGCATGAGGAAAGGATCAAAATTGCTTCCTTAGTTGTAAGACTTATTCAGGAACGAGAATCGTTAGAGCAATCTTCGGAATTTAAGACAGCAAAATGGTGAGTATTAAACATGTATGCTATCTTGTAAACGATATCCACTATAAAATATTTTAAAATGACTGAAATGAATAAGACCGGACATGCCAATTCCCTCGATGATTTTAGCATCATAGCTAAGTCCTCTAAGGAGTTTGATTTATTAATTTTCGAAAGCCTATTAATAGCACGAGATCGGCCGTCACTGAATTCCCAACAGTCGTCAATTCCGCTCTGTCTTTTTTAGTTTTCCCCAGGTACTCTCTACTCCGTGTTTTTCTCCATTGACAATTTAAGTAAATATTTATAAATGTTTTTGCATCTATCTTGATAATACCACGATACCACGTTGATTATAAATAGCTTGTTTACTCTTACTTTCATGGGTTGATAATGAATCATGATTGATTCGAAACGTTTCAGACTGTCTAAAATGATTTGAGTCGACTAATTTTGGCCTTAGACCTTCACTAAATACTGATTATGTCGTTAAATTAATACACAAATATATGGCTATGTCGAATAAATGAAAAACAACATGTTTGTCCTCTTCATTCTTCATTCTCATTCTCTGATTGAAATGAATGAATGAAATAATATTAAGGTTCACTTTCTGTTAATGCATTTAATGTTCCCTGGTTTAGCGTCGTAAATATCTTAGAGGCATTTTGGACAGATTTTACAGATATATGTGCTCGATCGAGAAATCTTTCACTCTCAGATTTTGACTTTTAGTAGTTACGCATCCCTAAAATAGACGTCTCCCTCCACAGAGAGTAACACCAAATGTTTGACATGTAGATTATTGCCTCCGGCGTTTAATAGAGGAAGTATGGTATTAAAAATTAGCAAATGTATACTGTTGCATCCAGAATACTCTCATAGATAGTTTGAGAGTTCTCAAAGCGTTTAGAAAAGATGTCTTATTGCTATCTTATTTGCTATCTTGTATTAGCTTCTGTAAGTCTCTGTTAGCTATTGTCTTCTGCCGATCAAATACTAACAAATACTGCTTGTCAATATTTTGTGGGAAATGTCAGTCTGTTTTGGTGTTTGATGAATTTATTTCATTGAGCAATTTTATTTTTTCCCGTAAATGTTGTTTCCTGCTAACTTTTATTGGACTTGTATTCAGAAATTATAGCACTGATGACATAGTTTTGTTTATTTTTGTTTCTGCAAGCTGATTAGATAGATCAGACCTCGATACATCTTTTGAATAATTTGAAAAACATTTGTCGCAGCATGTGTAGAATAGAGTTGCTCTATCTTTCACTTGTGAGCATATTTTACAAAACAATGTTTAAACGGTTTACAAAATTCGTGTTTATTTCTAACAATTTGTTTGCGCTCTGGCTAGATTTATAAGGCTTTTCAGTTCTTCTACACAGTGAAATTAATCGACAATAAATGTTCGTGACAATGAACCCAAATCATAATTTGTCCCGAAATTTGCACTAAATTGTCCCTAATTTGTCCTTAAATTTTGTAGACAATTTATGGTCCTATTGACTTATAGTCAGCATTTGACCTTGTCCGGAAGCGTCCCAAATTATAATGACTCTCTTCCTTAAATTGTATATAAATAGACCCTAAATTAGTTGTCCTTAAACCAAATTGCTAACTGGTTGGCATTGCTTTGTGCATAAATTGTTCTTAAACCTGTTGTCCCTAAATATCCTTTTGATATCACATCACAAAGATTTTTCCCTTGATTTTTTATTCAAATGCAGAAGATGAAAGGTGTCAAGTCTTTTTATTATAAGGAATTCCTTTTTTCAACAATACAAAAGAGCTTTTCAAGTGCACAAAAAAACGAATCTTATTCGCATATTTAAAGTTGGACCGGTTTCACGGTACATTTTGTTTCGTTTCTTTGATTTGACATGGCAGTTGAGTCAAGATGATGAACTTAGCGTTCACCGTGCACTTTGTTAAAATGTCGAAGTTAATCAAAGATGGGATGGGGCCTACAATTCCTGTGGATTGCATGGAAAAAGAGTCAATGCAAAAGAGATTCTGATGGAAGATGATACATCGAAAAGAACTGGCTGGCCTAAGGCTGCAAAGAGTTAGTGACATGGTCGTTAGACAAGGCACAGTTTGCGAACATAAAACATGAAGAAATCTGGAAAGAAACGAACTGATTTACATAGGAAATAAGATTGCAACAAGAGAGATTCCTATGCGGTAAGTTTGCCATTTTTGTTAAAATCTTCCTGTATATTTTGTATCTATGGTTCCAATTTAACTGATGTCCAAAGATCACTGAGAAATTGATCATTATCCTCATTATTATGAGTTCTTTCTTTCAATTCACAGATGCTGATATCAGGGACATTTGAACGAGCACTCGCATCCAGAGAGAGGGAGAAGATCAGTTGTACCTGAAACAGGAACGTATAAGCAAGGAAGAACAACAATTTGCCGTCTTCTCAATGTTAAAAGGTCAAAGAAGTTTGGCAGCATTTAGGTGGAAGTATTGTCAGAAGTGGAGGTAGCCTGTGCAGTTTAGGTGATTTGGCTGTTGTCATTCTTGGAGAGAATAACTCTATTGAATTGAACTCATTTACAAAGATATTTGAATTTTTAATAAAAGTTGATGTGTTATCAAGGTGTAAATCTGCAAGCATTGTTTCTCTTGATCTATAATCTTAAATTCAACGAACAGATTGGGCATGGGAGCAGGGGTTGGGCAAGTTGCTGGATGTTAGGAGAAATCCCCAGTCTATAGGTTTTTTACGAATTTTTCTTTTATTTTTCACACTAAGCATTGTTTATTTAGTTGTATTTATTCATTGTAAGTAATTCTTAGATGTTTTAACCCGTATATTGTAAGATTTTATCTGGAGGGCCCCTTGAAAATCCGCCACTAGGTTTAAGGGTCACCCTCCTTAATAAATTGAAATATGAAAAATATGAAATATGAAATAACAAATGAAATTTTGAGTCCCTTTCAAAAGAATTTCGATTTATGTTCCTTCGATTTTTTTCTTCACTTGTCTTTCAAATACAAATTTTGATGAATTTCAGATGAGGTAGTCAAATCTAGCGTCATCGTTCGTTAAATTTAGTGATAGTATCACTAAAAATTTAGTGTCAATTTCTTAAATTTTATGGACAGTGTCACTAAAAGTGATTTCTTGATTAGGGGCAATTCCACTAAATTTGAGTGACACGATCCCTAAAATAGATTCAATGGATGGTATTATTATTCTAAAATATAGGAGCAATGCCACTAAACTGTATGGATCTATCCTTATCATTATGGACAATTTCAGGACAATTTATGGACTATGGACAACTAATGCCTGTTTAGGGACAAGGTCCTGACTCTTTAAGGACAGCTGAACATAAAATTTATGAACGATTTGTGGATAAATTATGGACAATATATGGAAAATTTGGGGTTAATTTGTAGATAAAAAAATTGTCGTAGTTTACTGACAAAAAATGCCATTCTTCATAAATTGTACGATCCGAATGTTTTACAGTGTAGTGTAGGTTTTGCCCATGCATTTATGATCAATATTGAAGGCAGGTTGTATGTACTTCAACTCAAATGTTGTTTTCAAGATTATTTGTGGCTTGGATGCACACTTTGAGCATTTAAAAGTCAGTTCAATCTCATTTATGTTGTATAGAACAAATGACGCAAATTGTGCAATGTTACTGGAATCGTTCTACAGGCAGATTTTAATTTTTTGTTCAGTCCACTTTGTAATCCAAGGAGCTGGTTGATGTCAGTAAATAAGTAAAACTCAGTCAGTGACGCTTATCAGTGTGATTGATGAGCAGAGTATTGCAGTTATTAAGCACAAAGACAGGAAGAAGTGCATTTGGCCAGCAAATGTCCTTCACCCCCACCCCCACCTGCCTGAGCAAAGAAACTTGTAATCGGTCTGTTTATTTATGCTTCATGGCGAACTTTAAAAGCAGACATGATAATTTAGACCAAATTTGTGTTGATACCACGCAGATATAGTCACTTTGTATCCATGCCAGAAAATTTGTTGTTTGATTTTCTTTTGCTAGAAGTATATAAAACAAGGGAGATGCTCCTTGAGATTAGATAAGAGGGGTCCACGTCCGTTTGATGTTGGAACAGAGCATGTAATTATAGTTATGGAATAGTTATTTGGGGTGCGGAAGGCATCAATATTCAGAACTCGATCTTTCTATGTGATTGTTCATTGATGAAGTTTTCCGGGAAATGCACAGAAAGTGCAAATATTACAAACCAAGATTCTCTGTTTGAAATTTTACTCTGAATCAGACTCTAGGACAGAATTTGTAATCGTCCAAAGGACTTTATGTTTTTCCTAGTGAGAATGCGAGTTTTTCAGCCAAACTTTTAGTAGAAAACTTTTGAACCCAATTGTGAATTCCCAAGAAACCAAGCTAATGAGAGATTTCGAAATTCCAATTGGAAGTAGATTGTAAGATTTGTATACAAAAGAACAATTCAAACTGAGCTGACTGTTGCAAAACTGCGTTTGTTTCTGTTGCTTGTCCGTACTTTTGCTCACCGGGAGAAACACAAGATTGATATACAATAGCTTGTCTATCCACAGCGAATCATTTGAAGCAGAAACTGGACGAGGGAATTTGTTGGAGATTTTGCTTCGACATTCGCTCCAGTGGAAACACATCCTACCAAATAGAATAAAATTGATAGATTTTCTTTCTAGCCTATATAAAAACTTTACACAGCAGATTTCAAACTTGATCAGCCATAATTCGAAAGGTATGCCACAGTTGAGCGATAATAAATTCGACATCTGATTTAGCACTCTCTTTATCAAACATCCGTGGAGTCCTGTGAAAAAAGTAAATGAACATAAACATCTAGGAATTATCCTGGACTCGAAGCTTTCTTTTTCTGCTCATATCAAAACAAGAAAGGGTATTGGCTTGCTGAAATATCTCTACAAATATCTTCCCAGACATACCCTAAACGAATTATTTAAGCTCTATGTGCGACTCCACCTAGACTACGGGGATGTTATATACCATATTCCGGCTAAAATATGTGAGTTCAGTCAAAATATCTCTTTACCCAATTTAATGGAAAAGATTGAGTCTGTCCAGTATTCTGCTGCTCTAGCTGTAACAGGAACATGAAGAGGAACATCGCGAGAAAAGCTGTATGCAGAGCTTGGCTGGGAATCACTAAATTTCCGTAGGTGGAGTAGACGACTTACCTTGTTTTACAAGATAGTAAATAATCTAACCCCTGAATATACAATGGATCCAATCCCTCAACTTCATCAGTCGCTTTACTCTCTTCGCAATCTGGATGTCATTGGGCGAATAAAGGCAAAGACGGAAAAATTCAAATCTAGCTTTTATCCTCATTGCTTATCTGAATGGAATGAACTTGAATCTGAACTGAGGCTTGCACCATCTGTCGCTGTTTTTAAGAAAAAGCTTTTGTCAATGATCCGCCCTCCTGCAAAATCTGTCTTTGGAATTCACGATCCAATAGGGTTATCCTATCTTACTCAAATTAGAGTCGGCCTAAGCAAATTAAACTTTCACAAATTTAAACACAATTTTAGGGATACTGTAAACCCAATGTGCCCTACGAACGATGGCATTGAGGATGCGGAACACTTTTTGTTGCTTTGCCCTTCTTTTGATGCTCAACGACGAGATCTTCTCGCTGGAGTTTACGATTTATTACGACCAGTTGGACATAGTAATCTTTCAAATGAGGTTCTAATGCAGCTTTTACTATATGGTGATAAAGATTTTTCTGATGACCTCAATAGAAATGTTCTCGACTTAACTCTACAGTTCATCCAAAAAACCGGTCGGTTTGATTAAGATCGTTCCAACTTTGGATATGCGCCACGTAACCACAAAGTCACCGATGGTACAAATTTTTCTTTTCCATTTGTAAAGTCTGTTGCATATTAGATGGCAAGGCCAAAATAAAAAAGACTTCAAAAGAGGTTTCTCTACCNGGTCGGTTTGATTAAGATCGTTCCAACTTTGGATATGCGCCAAGTAACCACAAAGTCACCGTTGGTAAAAATTTTTCTTTTCCATTTGTAAAGTCTGTTGCATATTAGATGGCAAGGCCGGAAAAAAAGACTTCAAGAGAGGTTTCTCTACCAGTGACTTTTCTTTTATCACTAACTTGGCTTGGACATCTAATGTGAAACAGACTTAGGTATTTAATCGTTTGTAGTAATTGCGTTTATTTGTATGTAGTTTCTTGTTTCTTTTGTTCTTATTTGCTTTACGTTTTTTTATGTAATGGCCGCGGGGTAGTCGTAGTTTTCTGCTCCTCGTTGGTATCGCCCTTGTAGTATTGTAGAGTAGATTTTAAGTAGTGTAATCCGTAATATGTATTGTAAAATTTTTAATGGAATGTAAAAAAAAAATCCGTGAAGTAAAAGCGCTCGCTTCGCTTGTGTTTCAAAATTCCTGGCTCCTTCGGAGGGCTCATTCGTAGCTCATTAGAAAACCCATGTCATCGCAAAATAACTTAGCTAAGCCTATTCAGATCAGGGGGGGGATTTTGCCCCCCCCCCCCTACGAAATTTTGATACATTGCACTAAAACAACAGAAGATATAAACAACCAGTCTTTGTGATTCTTAATCAAATTTATTAGGCAACTAAATTTTTGACATTTCATTGTTTTGACTTTCATCATGTGACCACAGTAATACCATATTTGAAGAGCGGTGAACAAAAGAAAGCCTAAAACAGCCTTAGTTTTTGTCTCGTTTGTTTGAATGATCTCAAACATGCACCGTTCAATTGCTTTTGACGAGTACTTTCATTTGATATATAATTGTTTCATATTTGCTGACATCAGCAAAACTTAATATCAATGACATCATTTATAATTATGACGTCATTGTTCTGATTAAGAAGTGTTAAATATGAAGAATTGCATCTAATTTGCTTTATCTTGTTTATTTGATTCATTTTGAGTCTATATTTACTACCAAAGAGGACAATACAGTGAAAAAGCTGCAAAGAAAGTCAGCACATAAAACAAAAGATAATTAAAAGCTAATTGTTCTAAAAATAGATACTAAAAATTCTACAACTTATGTACTTTGAATCTAAGATATGTGTCCTACTATTTGCAATAATTTTGGAGAAAATCAGTTCAGTAATTAATGAAATAGAAGTATATTTATTGATTCAAAAATTTGTGTACGGCCTTCTCAACAGGATCCGTGATACCTTCTGTTGTATTTTCATCACTGTAATTTTCATTTATGCCAAGGGAATCGGTGACAGTTACGAAAAATTCATTCATACTTTCTGCTACCTCAACATCGTTGGAAATAATGGTTTCATCTTCAATCAGAACTATTTTATTCTTAGATTGTAATTTGAAGAGGTTTCACAGTCTTCCAGAATTTCTTATTGTCAGTGATAAGTCAGATGTCTAAGTTATTGTAATAATGTCTTCTTTCCTTTCGAAATAACTTAACACAAGAATTTCGTTGTTTGCGAAATTTGTTCCAACTCTCAGCAGTTCGATCTTCGTTATATTTATTACGTAATCTACACTGCAAAAAATCTTTAAATTTCCTATGGTGTTGGAACAGGAAATTTAGCAGAAACTAACAATTTCTTCGTAGAAACTAAGAGGAAAGGCAAGTTTCTGTTTCTTACATCAGAAATTATAGGAAATTGTACCTTTCCTCTAAGTTTCTAAGGTAAAAATTGTCATGAAATTTTGATATTTTTTGCTGTGCTAGTACGTAGCATAATCGCTTTACGCAGAGCACGAGTCATAAATGGTGTATCATTTGCCCAGATATATTTCTTCTTAATTGGAGCATGTTTGTCTAGAACTCTATCAAAAGTAGTTTCGAATGAACTGTTAAATCCGAAGGTTCAATTTTTCCTAATTCCTCGCGAAGTTCATTCCTGAAAACAATGTCGTAAAATTTTTTATTAATAAACTTTAAAGTAGTTCTACTTGCCATTAGTTTCTACAATCGTTACGCTTTTTGTTCTTTTATGTAATTTCTATAGTTAAATTCTATAGTTAATTACAGTTGGTCCTTGCTTGGGGAAAGTAGTTTTAAGGACAGTAACGTCCATTTTATGGAAATCTTACAAACCAGTTTCAACCGTAGTATTAGTCAAATAGTGTCACGATTCCCCTCTTTTATAGAACTTAAGACTAAAAATAGGTTTAAAAATCAAAATACAGAAGATGTATTAAAATGTAAAATTCATTTAAATATTGAAACAAATGTTACCTTAACTGCACAAGAGACACTCAATGTCATTATTACAGTTGCAAACAAATCTGGATATAACAAGTATGTCATTTCCTTGAAAGTGTGTCATTTTGAACGGTTTCTCGTTTATTCTGGCCGGCTGTCTATTCTCCATGACATTTCAATCTCACTTGGAATTTAAGTGAAGAAAATGAACATTAAGGAGTAGAATTTTAATTTAAAAAGATTTCATACGACCTATAATTATAATCTTTAAATTTGAGAATTATCTGTTATTACATACTTGCAATTTGTCAGCTATTATATATTTGTCAAATATCAATCAATCAATCAGTCAATCAATCAATCAATCAATCAATCAATCAATCAATCAATCAGTCACATGAAAAAATGTATCGTTTGATATTTCCAATGATAAAATCAAGAACTGCTACTGCTTATACATANGGTTTCTCGTTTATTCTGGCCGGCTGTCTATTCTCCATGACATTTCAATCTCACTTGGAATTTAAGTGAAGAAAATGAACATTAAGGAGTAGAATTTTAATTTAAAAAGATTTCATACGACCTATAATTATAATCTTTAAATTTGAGAATTATCTGTTATTACATACTTGCAATTTGTCAGCTATTATATATTTGTCAAATATCAATCAATCAATCAGTCAATCAATCAATCAATCAATCAATCAATCAATCAATCAATCAGTCACATGAAAAAATGTATCGTTTGATATTTCCAATGATAAAATCAAGAACTGCTACTGCTTATACATAATTAATAGGTTCTTTGTTACCTGTCCAAAGCAAATGATTTAGGAATTCACGTCTTTCGTACATTTCAAAACAGGTGAAGAGGTTTTATTTTATCAAAAATCTTGTTTGGGTCTATAAAAGTCATGGTAAGTGAACTATATTTTATAATTAAGTTCTAAATGTGAGGTATTCGCCAGTTCTCTCATACGCAATCAATCTAAGGATTCGCAAAGTCACAATCGTTTTAATCTTGCGATCTTGCCTCCACAGTGCTCATAGCGATATGTTGCATAACAACCATGCATTTGTTTTTCGTAGGCATAACTTCTTTGTGGAAGGTTTGCAAAACTATTCGAGTAGACTAGATCACCCTAGGGCCACTGCACTTGAGGCTGTTTGTGAAATGATTGATTAGTTGTCCTTCCGACACGGATTGATTATTTTGCTTATTGGGAAACAATTAGATCATATACATTTTCAAATAGCCAAGAAGCGAATCTGATCAAATAAGACCAAACTGTCCGACAAGGCTAAGTACCCGGAAGATATTTAGGCCCTAGTTATGAAAACAATTCCGAAGGAAAAATTTTTAAGAAAATTTTTTCAAAGGACAATTGATCAACCATTGCATTGTGCAAACAGCCTCATAAATTGTTTACTTCCTTTTAAACTCATAAAGAAACATCGCCAGAATCGTAACTATTTTTGGACACAGTGTCATCCCACGATATTAAAAAACCGTTATAAAGGTCCAGCCAGTTTGGAATCAACACCTCGTTCTGTTTTTGTGATTTCATCATGTTGCATTTGATTACAGTATATCGAATTTTTTTTAATGTTTTTCATCTGTAAGGTATTGAAGACATTTCTTTTTTCTTCGCCTTGACTCACGCGTAATATTTCATAGCTCGTCCAAGTGAAACAGATTTGCAAGAAAAAGATACATTTTCTTCACTGATTCTTTCGCCTTTGCCTATCGATAATCGACTGACCAGTTTTTCTAGTGTTTGTTGTCGAGTAGGCAAGTCTCTACTTAAATTATACTTAAGTCTCTACTAAACTCTAGCCAAGCTTTTGCCTTTAAATTCGGCATGTGTCTCCATGAACATATAGTGTCAGTGTCAAAATAAGTTTGATTAAAATCTTTAGATTAACGGAATGGATGAAGAAGTTCTTCTGAACGTATATACAATATATTAAAATTACCTGCTTCGAAAGCATCGGCATCGGTGAACACTCGAAAACGATGAAAACGGAACATTTGTCGACTCCAATTCTGATAGATACTTCGTTTTCTATTGCACCAAAAATCATTAAATGGCTTTTATCTTCATTTAGCTTCATTGAATTGTTTGGAAACCATTCAGTTAACTTAAGGGCATCATTCTCTAGATGCGCAATGACATTTTCGATTTTTGGACCATACGCATAAATTGTTGTATCGTCCGCATAGTTACAGATTTCGGTTTCCTCTAGGAACATAAACAGGTCATTCAGGTCTATGTTGAACAAAAGGGGGCCCAAGACAGAACCTTGCGGTANCGCATAAATTGTTGTATCGTCCGCATAGTTACAGATTTCGGTTTCCTCTAGGAACATAAACAGGTCATTCAGGTATATGTTGAACAAAAGGGGGCCCAAGACAGAACCTTGCGGTACACCTAAGACTGTTTTTGTCCACGTGCTGAATGAACCATTGACTTTTGCCCTTTGCTTCCTGTCCACGAGATGTAGTGTCTTAAGTAATTTGTTCCTTTAAAAGTTTTAATTGAATATATAAATAAGATAAGACATTAGGGAAACTCTTGGAATAAACTTAGGATATAAGTAGTAGATGAGTTATGACCCTTTTCAAGAGCATTAAACTTGTATGATCATTTTGCAGTCTTTTAATGTTGCTTTCCTCAATTCAAAATCCTTCGCTTCTGATAATTTCAATAAAGTCTTTGTGTTGATAAAAAGGATTAGTTGTTCCTTTGATCATCATGAAAAGGATGGACAAACCTCTCAAGGTTCACAATTTTTAGCATCAGGGACCACGGAACAAATTTTGGATTGAAGTGGCTAGAAAAGCAGTGGGAAACATGAGGGGGTCTCGACCACGCCTCTATTTTGGCTATAAATGCAACCAACGCCCTTTTCGTAGTTAGAAACTACTAAGGAGAGATCTTTATTGGTAGCATATTCAACCACTAAATCACCGTAAATTCATCGATAAATAAATAAAGCTAAAAAAAGCTATTTATCATTTTATGGTGAAAGGTTCATGTACCACGGAGTTTCTTTTTGATTACACTCAAGGGCCTGAAAGGATTGCCCGCTTTAGTTTTGTTATAAATTAAAACAATTTGTAATCTCACGGAATTATTACATTTTAAAACGTAAATAATATGGAAACATTAAGCCTCTCTACTTTCAGTTTTAAAGATTTTAAGCATAACAGAACCCAATAACGCAAAACTGTTTTCTTAAGAATAAGTTTTTCTCGACAATAGACCTTTTTACTTGCCAGAAAAGAGGTTTGGATCGAGCGTCCAAATCTGGTAAATTTTGTGAAGGAAAACAAAATCATGACCCCCGTTCTCCGTAGAAACACTGCTAGCTGTGGCATGAAGTTCCTTCGGATCTCGGAACACTTTTCAGAAAATAAATCAACGATAACTTTACTCAAATTGAGTTACGAATCTTTCAGTTTGTACACAGGCAAGTTTCATTTGCCTTCTAGCCTTGTTTCTCGTTGTTTTCGTTCATTGTTAGTTGATTTTGCTGTGTAAAAGTTGCAGAACAAAAGTGCGAGCATGCAAGGGTTTCATTTTGCGAGTTAGCGATTCGAAGTTTGCTGTTTTCAACCGTCGTATTCAAATGAAAAGAAACTTTATTTTGATATTATTATTGATAAAATTACAAAACGTAGAGGAGAAAACACAGACACCTGCATACACCTATCGAAAGAATTTGGGCACAACATATCAGTCGAAGGCCTCAAAATGCTTAAACGGTGAAAAAGATTTGCCGAGAGATCGCTGTGTTTTGATTAAATATGGGCCTAGACTGTTGCATAACAAAATCAGCTAACAATGAACGAAAACAACGAGCAAAAGGTCAGAAGGCGAATCAAACTTGCCTGTGTATAAACTGTAACATTCGTAACTCAATTTAAGCCAAGTTATCTGTGATTAACTCTCTCAAAAGTGTTCTGAGATCCGAAGCAACTTCATGCCACAGCTAGCAGTGTTTCTAC